>JAAGKR010000925.1:0-109227 GCA_011419295.1 Clarias macrocephalus
CCTGACACACACACACACTCACTCACTCACTCCCTCACACACACACTCACACACACACTCACTCACTCACTCACTCACTCACTCCCTCACTCCCTCACACACACACTCACACATACACACACACACTCACTCACTCACTCCCTCACACACACACTCACACTCACTCACTCACTCACTCACTCACTCACTCACTCACTCACTCACTCCCTCACACACACACTCACACACACACACACACACACACACACTCACTCACTCCCTCACACACACACTCACACACACACACACACACACACACACACACACACACACACACACACACACACACACACACACACACACACACACACACACACACACTCACTCACACACACACAGTCAAATTGGTGCCTAATTAAGTTACTTTCTTGATTATGAAATCTGTTTTGAGCACTGTTTTCTAAGACCTGGGAATTATTCACTTAGCTTCATGTAAACAGACACACACGCACACACACGCACGGCTTTAAATGGTTCACCTACGGAGATTTTGGCTCAGAACAGGACGAGGCAGCAGTGTTCTCTCTCGGGCTCTGTGTATTTGAGGTGTTAATTATGTTTCCGAGGATGTCACGATGCATTGCTCCTGGACCAAACGCATCTTTTCTTTTTTTTTTTCTTTAATGAGTAATAGTAGAGGGTTGCCTCTTTTATTTTCCCATCAAGTAAAAGTCCTGCAGAGAACCTCAGGAGTGAAGTGTTCCTCGAGTTCTTTCAGTAATGACTGGTTTGAAAAGCTTCTTAGAAACAAGACTCCACTAAGGCTGCTTCAGTTTCTTCTCTCTTCTCCAGGATGTCCAGCACCGAGCGATTTTCAAAACAAGGCCAGCAAACTCGCTCGACTGAAACTATACTCTATGTCCAACAGTTTATGGACACCTGACCATGATGTCCATTTATGCCTATGTATGCATGTTATTGCTGTTCTTATGAGCTCCACTCTTCTGAGGAGACTTTTTACTAGACGAGACGATTTAAAACTCAACAAATAAAAAGAAAGACTGATATAAATCCAGGAATGAGTGTCTTTTTAGGTTAATGTGATCATGTGCGAAATTCGATTTCATTATAATAAGTGTAATTCATGATTCCATTCATAAACCCATCAAAAAATAAAGACGCAATCTCCTCTGGTCTGTTCCACGTGGCATAATTCGTTTATAAATGTAATCTTATAATAATTTTATGCAAAATTCACTTCGTAGTCATTATTAGACATCCAGAAAGAAAAAAAAAAATCCCTGTCTAGTTTTTGTCTCCTAAAGTGACATCACATCCTGTAAGCAGAGCCCCTCCCCTGTCTTGTTGCTCATCCGTTCTGTTCTCTGGAGGCTCAGCAGTAGCTCATTTACATAGACATTTGCTTGGTTAGCTTTTGCTGGCTAAGTTATTGCTTTCCTGCTTGATCCTCATGATTATTCAGTTTTCTGCAGGATCAAATACGTCAGCTTTGTAATTGATGATAGTCGAGTTTGCCAGTTTACCTAAAATTACCCGCACTCAGGCGTTCTTTTTTTTTTTTCTTTTTTTGTGTACACGCCAATTCCCCCCACTGTTTCTCTTTATATAACTAGCAAACTAATCAATGTCTTCAAACAGGAAGACGTTTAGCAAAAGTATTATCCTCATCAGCCCTCATATGAAGATCGTACACACAATGTAGTTGGGACAAAAAATGCCGTGTCCCGACATTCGGCTTTTAAGAGGGTAGGAAAGCGGAGTCACTAACTATGTACTTTGTTCATGTAAATGTTCCTGTAGACAAAGTACCTAGTTAGTGAAAGTTTATGTGAGCATGTTTGTTAGTTTACATTTAGGCATTTGGTAGATGTTCTTATCCAGAGTGACTTGCATATGTGTCTTACTATACAGCAGCAACAGGGATGACTTGGTGGTTGGGGGATTTGAACCTGAGACCTTCTGAAGTGTAGTCCAGTTCCTTAACCACTGAGCCACCCCTGACCCATGTGTGTTACTTCGTTTGTGCTAGTGCTTGTGTGCTAGTGTGTACGCTAGTGCGTGTATGCTAATGTGTGCGCTAGTGCATGTGTGCTAATGTGTGCGCTAGTGCATGTGTGCTAATGTGTGCGCTAGTGCATGTGTGCTAATGTGTGCGCTAGTGCATGTGTGCTAGGGCATGTGTTTAGTTCATGTGTGCCAGTGCACATGTGCCAGGTCATGTGTGCTAGTGCTAGTTCGCATGCTAGCTCATGTGTGCTAGTGCACGTGTGCTAGTTCATGTGAACTAGTGCATGTGTGTTTGCGCATGATAGTTCCAGTGTGGGTCTTTGTTTGTACGTCTAATACACAGATGGAAGAAACTAATTTATTAATGAACAAACGAGTTTTTGTACGTGTGTTATTTTTATTATTTTGGAGTATCATTGTTGTTATGAATAATTAATTTTTTAGTCTACTCTGTATATGTATGAATGTGTGGAAAGAGAGAGAGAGAGTTAGCAGGGGAGGATTTCTTGGCAGAAAAATATGTATCCCTTAGCAAGGAAAACCATTCTGTTGTATTTCTTCTCTCTCTCTCTCTCTCATTCATTATATAACTCGATTATGGCCGAGGTTCAGGGTTGCAGCATCATTTGTCTTTCGAGCGCACACCCACTCAGAAAACCACCCACTGCTCTGACTCAATACAGGACACGCACACACATACACACACACGTGTGTGTGCACACAGTAAACGAATGCTATGAAATGGCTGTAATTTCATCAGGAGTCCTCAGAAGGTTCATATCGAGACCTCGTCTTGATACGCTCCATTTCACCAGACGTGGGAGACAGAGGTGGCAGTCAGGAAGCGTGACGCCGGCATTTAAACTTCGATTCGTCATCAATTTGGTTCAGTGTGATTCGGTTCGACGTAACTGACCTATGGTGTGTATTGTGTATTAATATTAATATCAATTTGTGAACGCCAGTTAGCCTAATCTGCACGTCTTCGGACTGTGGGAGGAAACCGGAGAACCCGAAGGAAACCCACCAAGCACGGGGAGAACATGCAAACTCCACGCACAGTTTGCAGAATTGAACCCTCGACCCTGGAGGTGCGAGGCCACAGTGCTAACCCCTACACCACCGTGCCGTCTCCATACATCGTGTAAAGTAGAAATTTTTCCTGAAAGAGATCCAGTATATAATGTACAGTATGTCACAGTACAGTTATTACTAAAATATAATAATCTGTAGTGTTATTTCCTCCATAATTCCCATTTCCAACAGGTGTAGCTATGTGTTTGCGTATCGAGCTTGTGTAGGCAGGTGGCAGTATTTGCTAGTGAAAAAGCCTTCAATGTTTCTGATGCTGAATTCAGTGATCTGTGTCCATTACCCCATTAAAGCCCATCAGGATCAACGAGATTGTGTGTCAGGTTTGGTTTAAAAGCTCCACTGAAGCACGCTGGAAAGACAAGGGGTGTGAAAATACTGCAAAAAAAGCAAAAAAGCAAAAAAAACAAAAAAACAAAAAACAAAGCCACTTTGGGTTCTTAACAGGATCTGGTTTATATATTTGTGAACTGGTGTCATAGTTAGAGAAATATAGACCCGGCCTCTGAGATGAGGCATGATAAACGTGGCACACGCTAACACCATGACTCGTACACCACCGTGATACCGCTATAGTGGTAACATGTGCTATTCCAAGCCAGGAAGACAGGGTTATATCTACGTATATCAGCCAATGATGTGTGATGAGCGAATGATCAGCTCATATACACAGGCCAGAGCATGTGAATAGTACAAACGCTCTGCCTTGCAAATTTTGACTTAAGAACTGAAATTTTGCAAGAAATTTGCCTCAGCAAGTGAAGCATTTTCAGCATACGAGCAAATACTTCCATAGCATATTTCTGGATGTAACTTCAGGAACCATAAATTAAGAAAGATTAAGTGAGGTTTAATGTCTGTTTATTTCATATTTTATGTGTTTTCTAAATGTTCTGATTGTTTTAATATTCAAAAATATGATGATAGTGTTGGACATGGGTAATATGGGTAATATTTTTGTGTGGCTGGAACAGATTATCTGCATTTATATTATTTCTTATGGGAAAATGTGTTTCACAGTACAGTGGAACCTTGGATTACAAACATAATTCGTTTCGGGAGCAGGCTCGGATTCCAAAACACTCGTAAACCAAATAGAATTTTCCCATAAGAAATAATGAAAACTCAAATTATTCGTTCCTCAGCCCAAAAAATTTATACTTAAAAATAATTAATACAATATATAAAGTAAAAATAAAACAAATTAACCTGCACTTTACCTTTAAAAAAAGTTAAAATAAATCCCGACAGATAAATGTTTCCGTTTGTGCGCGCAGGTGCCATGTATGTGTGTGTGTGTGTGTGTGTGTGTGTGTGTGTGGAATTAGCCCTTTCCCTTGCCTCGTCTTACACAGTAAAACTCCTCCTCCCTCCCCCCACCTCACTTTTTAAGTTTCACAACAAACACACAACAGAAACACTGTTTTAACGGAAAAAAAAAGAAATCTCTCTAATGACACTTGTCTGAGCGCATACTAACGGAATCACTACTGTAAAGTAAAAAAACAACAACAAATTAACCAGCACTTTACCTTTGAAAAGAATCGCGACAGAGCAGAGTTTTCTGTGTAGAGCAGAGAATGTGTTTCTGTATCTGTGTGTGAAGCCGGGGAGGGGAGTGTAAAGGCGAGAGAGTGTGTGTGTGTGTGTCGGTGTGTGTGTGTCGGTGTCAAATTACGCACGCACACACACACATAGGAGACACGCTGAAACAGAGAGGGAGATGTTGATTATACCAATAAGGGACGAGCATGGGAGACGATTTCCCACAATTCCGCAGCGCAAGAGAGAGAAAAATCATTGGCTCAGTTGTAATCATGTGATGCTCTATCAAAACAAGAGCGCATGCGTGATAAATAATACTCGGCACTCGTAAAAACCAAGACTTGCTCGTTTTTCAAGTCAAAATTTATTAAAATTCTTTGCTCGTCTTGTGGAACACTCGCAAACCGCATTACTCGCTATCCGAGGTTCCACTGTACTAAAGTTCACTTTAAGAACTTGCTTCCAAACCACATTAATCTTGTATGCCGAGTTACTCTAAATTCACTCACGCATACACACACACGCACACACTGTTTGTCAGTGTGAAATTGTGTGTGTGTGTGTGTGTGTGTGTGTGTGTGTGTGTGTGTGTGTGTGTGTGTAAATTTCCATTTCTCTGTGTGAGCAAGCAGGTCATGTCATCTTACTTTGATGGGATTAGCTCCCATATTTGCACACAGACACCTCAGTAGCTCTGACACTGGACACAGTCGTGTGTGTGTGTTAACTTAATAATACTGTGTGTGTGTATGTGTGTGTGTGTGTGTGTGTGTGAGAGAGAGAGAGAGAGCGAGAGAGAGAGAGAGAGAGAGAGAGAGAGAATGTTTATTGCCTTGCTATTGATTGATCTCACACGCATTAGTGTGTGTGTGTGTGTGTGTGTGTGTGTGTGTGTGTGTGTGTGTGTGTGTGTTTGCACATTTATGCATTAGTCTGTAAATTTGAGTATGTTTGAAAGTGTGTGTGTGTGTTGTTTTTTGTGGTTTATGTGGACTTTGACCTGAATATGCACCTGTACTACGGGGACATTTTTGCTTTATGAGGACAGGGACAGTGTTCTTATAATTCCGGCAACGTAGATGCCATTATATAAGTCCAGGATGTGCAGTCCCGCCTTTTGGCGCTGTGTCAAAAATATACCACGCACTGTGTTTTCTCTAACCTCAGTGACAGACCTGTCACTAGGGGCATTAGGGCATAAGAGCATTGTGTGTGTGTGTGTGTGTGTGTGTGTGTGTGTGTGTGTGTGTGTGTGTGTACCTGTCTAAATGTGCCTGTCTGTGAACCATCGCATTTTCAGCTTTAGATGTGCGCTACACACAGGCTCTGCTTCTGATTCTGCTCTCTCTGCCACACACACAAACACATATACACATACACATGTGCAGAACCTATTATAATAACAAGCTTTCAGCAGTTGCAATCCAACCAAATTAGTATGTGGTGACTGTCATCATGAGAGAGAGAGAGAGAATGAAAACAAAAAAGCTGAGTAACAAGTAAGCAAAGAATAAAAGTTAAACCTTGTATAGTTAGGTCAGGTGTACTTGTGTTGTATGAATTGTCACAACACACACACACACGCAGTAGAAGGTTGTATTTGTATCAGCAATGAGACTGAGTGAAGTGTGGCAGGGAGAGCTGCTCCTGAAGTGATGACACTCAGTGACAGATGCTGTCACTCCAAAAGAAAAAGGTTCCCCTCTAAACGGTCTGACTCGCTATCCTCGGTGATAAGACCGCGCCGTCTGAAGTCGTGATGTCTGTTTGACCCTGATGAATGATGATTGACGTGTGTTTTCAGACATACTAGATGTAACCACTCGGCCTGACTTAACAGAACCCGGCAAAAGAAACGACTCAAATCCGACCAACAATTATTTTTCACACACTCCATTTCAGTGTCTGAAGCTTTAAACAAACTGCCCCTCCCCCTCTAATATCCCTGTTTATTTTTCTAGCCAGTCAGAACACAGAGATCAGAAACTCCTGGTAAAAAAATACCCCATGTTGGGGACGTTATAAGGAGGCGTTTCGAACCTGTATTTCTGACAAACGAAACAAGTGTGTGGTATTTAAGAGTTTTTATTCTTAAGGACAGCCTCAACGTTCAGCCTGAACAGTGCTGATATAAAGCACAACAGCATGACCACAAGTGTGATATTGCTTTTATACAACAGTTTCACAAACACAATTTATAACCAACAGATTGTGATAGGTTTCTTCATTTAGCCAGATACTTTGCCATCACATATCTTTCCACGCCTTGCGGGAATAACTCACCGTGACAGGTGCAGTTGGCGACTGACAGTCGGTGTAATAAACAGGAGTGAAAGTAGTTTTTTCCAGTACGGTGTAGCCAAAAGATGAGAAGAATAAACCATGTAGATGGTTGACGGTCCTTATGAGATTCACTTTATACTGTATTTCTGCTTTAGAATGTCAACTCTGTTAACTTCCGCGTTCAGGGGTTAACTACATCCTAAATAGCAGTAAACTGAAAGCTGGTGCGCTAGGAAGTACACGCACTCAGTAGTGCCCTTGATCAGGAGTTAGGGAGGGATTTGGGATTGAGCCTCACTTTAGAAGCTCGTTCGCTTTTTAGATTGAATTAGGTGTAAATAAAACAAGGTGGCGACGATTAGGAATGACACAGTGGCAATTACTAAGAAGAGAATGTTTTTTTAAGGTGGCATAACGTTATCAGATGTGTTTTCCGTGTGTCCCGGTCTGGTTTTGAACGCAGGTTTTGACAGGCAGCCGCTGTCTCCTCAGTATCGCTACAGTACCACTACTCTTATCTGTGCTGTGCTATAACAGTTAGTGTAATTAACGACTGCGGAACACCTGGGACTCAGGGTGATGCACAACGTCCCAGTTCTGTTACCGTCTATAATCACCACTCATGGAATGCCTCTCGTCCAATCGGATTACTCAGTCGGAAAATAAACTTGTATATGTATAAAATTGCGTATATAATAATGTAGGTGATGAGTGCGAAATACCGCTATGTTCACATTAAATGAAGATTAGCCTAAGAAGTTTCTCTGGTACATTATCTATATAGAAATTTCTATATTGAAGATTTCTCCTGCTTCCTTTAGCCATGCCAGCTTCACAATTTGACTAGATTCAATAAACCAGCTTAACGAGCAATAACTTTAATATATAGCTGACAGAACAACAAATATTTGATAGCCACTGTTGCATCACTCTGGAAGAAACTGTGCAATCTGATTGTTTAACAATTGTAATTTTGTTTTGTCTTTTTTTTTTCTTTCTTTTTTTTGTGACTACAAAGTTAGCCAAAACGTTCTTTACGCTTAAATGCTCATATGAAACAAACGAGGGTGTAATGGCAATTCCAAGAGGAAGCAGGGCTGTGAGGAAGCCTCCGGTGCACACAGAGGCACTCTGCTCTCTGCTGCAGTCTGAACCACCCAGCTGTTCTCCATTTCAGCACCGCACACCCCTACATCACAACGCAACACACTCACGAAAATGAGTCCGTACAAGGAATCCATTTGTGTTTAACATTTCTCGCATCTGAATACCGATCAATTATTTACCTATTTTAACTATTTTAATCGAAATCATATTAAGGACGATGCTTTGTGATGCTGTAATCCAAATATGTACACACACTCATCAGGTGGAAAGAAGCGAAGCTACACAAACCGCCCGAGAATTTGTAACGAGGGATTAGAGAGAGGAGATTTCTAAGTCAGAGTCAAGGTCAGACAGCTGCTGCATCACTAACACTTCAGCATGAGTGCGTGTGAAAGTGAGTGTGTGTGTGTGTGTGTGTGAGAGAGAGAGAGAGAGAGAGAGAGAGAGAGAGAGAGAGAGAAAGGGTTTAGAGGCTTTCCTGCCCACACACACACACACACACTCACAGCACTGCAGAGGCGTGTACTGAAATCCAAGACGGTTTTCCACTACCTCAGAGATCCCTAAACACACACACACACACACACACACACACACACACACACACACACACACACACACACACACACACGCTGTTGGGTATCATTCGGATCTTAGGATCGAGTGTTGCTAGTATAAAAACCTCTTTATATAAACATGTCGAATGTTTTAAAGAAAGAAATCAGAATCTACAGAGCATGATCATGCTGCAAAGTGTGTATGAAATATAATATATCATAATATAAAAATATGAAGAATCGTGTGTATATATACCAGTGATACACCATTCCGATATCTCGCATCACAGTTTTAGGTAATTCCTTGAGAAATTATAACAGGCTACAGACTAAACAGGCTTATTTTTTTCTTCTGGTGTTGTCCCGTTTCTGTATTTCTGTATAGTGATATGACTCACAAACCGAGGGAGATTTAGACAGGAAGGTAGGAAGGAAGTAAACAACTGGGGAGTGTAGAGTGATAGACATAAGCTGCGTTGGCTGAGAGGTTGGCGTGGGTTTTCGGCAGAGGATTCTTCACAAGGTAGCTCTCGAGGTAGGGTTTCCACGGTTTTCTCCCTAATTTAGTTGTAGCCAGTTCCCATTTGACACCATCATTCGAACAAGGCGATCTACCAATCAGAGAGGGCGGGGACTATCGTGGTTCCTCCATGACTCGCAAGGAAGCACTGTTTACCACTTCCTCTTGTGTGAGCTGACAGACACCTGGGATTGGCCAGTGTTGCGGTGATTGATGTGAGAGTGTGGGTATGCCAACCCTCCAGCCTGCTCTAGATCTCGGCCGATCCGCTCTCTAGACTCCCGGCTACAGATGGCCGTAGGATCACCATTGAATCGAACTCGCGATCTCAAGCTGATAGGGTGAACATGTTTCCGTTACGCCACCCGGGAGCCACGGCGTTCATTGTATCCCTGAAAGCAAAAAATAAATTTCTTGACTCATAAGTGATAATTGAATGCCGGAGTTGCCAAGCCAATTCAGATCTTTTTGTATCGCTCCTGCCAGGAGTTCATATGAAACGAAAGGTAATAGCACAGTGCTCTCTGTTACAGCAGACGCAGAGAAGAGGTGTATGGTGTTGTGAGAGAAATCAGGACTGTAAAACTGATTTGAAGACTCATTTCTAAAGATTTAGATTGTGTTTATTAGACTAAGACAACAATATTTCTGACAAGTGACACAAGCAGTGCAAACGGCCAATAAACTGAGCGTGGAGCCAAAAGTTCTTTCTAGCGAAGTCTGACTCTGAGCTCAGGTTAATGTCTCTTGTTTAGTTCATCGGTATGTACAGGTTATTGACGGGAAAAGAGTTTGTAGAAATAGTTAAAAGGCAAAAGCTAAAATTAAGTTAATTTAAGTTTAAGCCTTTATTTGTCTTACATGCTTTAGTGCACAGTGAAATTCTTTCTTCGCATATCCGAGCCTAGCTGGGGTCAGATTGCAAGGTCAGCCGTGATGCAGCACTCCTGGAGCAGACAGGGTTAAGGGCCTTAACCGTTAAAGGACCCAACAGCAGCACCACTCGAACCGTCGAACCGCTGACCTCTCGATCAGTAACTTACCACCTCAGCCCGCGGCTCATGTTTATTATTATTTCAGGTTGACGCCCACGAAAATGTCTGTCTGTCTGTTTGTCTGTATGGCAGAACTCTCTGTCTAACCCATTAATGCAAAGAAATAACATTTTGTATTAACACTGGGCTCTCAGTTTTGTTTTTTACACACCCTCACCTCGACCTGCTGTAGTTATGTTTGCTCTATCCACCTGTGTTTTAATCTCATAGTGGTGCTTCACATTACTGCTAGTTATTAGCACCACGGATTCGAAACAAACTGGTTTTAAACTTGCCGCAAGGAGGATAAACACACATTGATTGATTTGTCCATTCATCTTTGAGGGTTCAGTTTTCATAGTCTGCTTTCCTTTTTCTTTGTTGGACTAAGCCATGCTGTGTCACGCTTTCTGTTTTTTAAGAATTTTATCATTTGTTTCTTCCGCACTCTACTCTGTGTCTACATGGTAAACGATTACATTGACTGGCTCTGTTGAGTGACGTGTGCTCAGTTTGGGAAAAAAGTGCTAGATGATGTAACAATCTGGCACATAACTGCTCACTTCCCTTCTATTCAGTTTCTGTCCAGTCAGTTTTGTGTAATGCACATAAAGATATCATTGAAAGAGCGAGTTCTGACCACCGAACCACTTTTTAAATTTTTTTATTTATGTAGATGTTTACTTCGTGTTAGTTTGGGTTTCCTCTACATTCTACGTTTGCTCACATAAAACAAATCAGCAGGTGGTTTGCCTGAGTGCTTGTAGTAAAACATTACTTTTTTCTTACATAAATACAATTTACCTTCTAAAAGGTCTCTTATGAATATTTTTTAGCTTTTAGAAGGACTAGACTAGATTAATAACACTCATGTAATGCATTCATGCAGTCCAGGGAAGTCTTGTATAAAGTCCTTGAAGGCGATACTTGAGGAAGAACAAAATATCCTACGGGAAAATGACTTTGGGAGAAATTAAAGACACCTTTTGGAACATTATTTAAGTAAAAGCTTAAGGTTTCTGATCTACCTAAGTATCAAATGTAATTGTCCGATATTCACAGTAAAGCATTAAAAGTATTTTGATTATGAATCAATATTGTGGCCTCCTTAGAGATAAACATAATAACTAACGAGCAGAAGTGTGTAGTAACAAGTTACATTTACTCTGTTAAATTTACATAAGTAACTTTTTGAAAGAAACGCTACTCTTACTCCGCTACACTCGTCTACACTCGACTCGTTACTTTTCTAACCATTTGTTCTACACATTAGATATACTTTATTTTTGCCAGAGAAATGCAGCCTGTGGATCTACCATATGACTGTGTTTCACCAATCAGACATAGCAACAATAATCACATGACTCTGTTTGACCAATCAGTTACAATATCAATAACCACATGTAGTCACATGACCACATAAAACTGGATGCATAGCGGGAAAAAACCTTCAGCTGTGGTAGACAGCGAAGGAAACATGTCGCGGTTAGTTTATCTGTTTTATTTAATCTTGCAATGTTAAAATACAGTATGTCACAAAAGTGAGTACACCCCTCACATCTCGGCAAATATTTAGTTATATCTTTTCATAGGACAACACTGCATAGTGTAAATGACTCTTTGACGCAATGAAAAGTAGTCAGTGCAAAGTTTGTATAGCAGTGTAAATTTATTGTCCCCTCAAAATAACTAAAACTACAGCCAATAATAGCTGAACCCCTGGCAACAAAAGTGACCACACCCCTAAGTGAAAATGTACAAATTGAGCACAATTAGTCATTTTCCTTCCCCTTTGTCATGTGACTCATTAGTGTTACACTGTCTCAGGTGTCACCAGATAGCAGGTGAGTTAAATTTGGTATAAAAGCTCTTCCACTCTCTCAACCTGGCCACTGAAAGTTCAACATGGCACCTCATGGCAAACAACTCTCAGAAGACCTGAAAAAATGAATTGTTGCTTTACATAAAGATGGCCGAGGCTATAAGAAGATACAGCCAACACTCTGCAACTGTGCTGCAGCACCATGGCCAAGACCATCCAGCGCTTTAAGAGGACAGGTTCTTCTCAGAACAGGCCTCGCCATGGTCGGCCAAAGAAGCCGAGTTCACGTTCTCAGCGTCAGATCCAAAGATTGGCTTTGGAAAACAGACGGATGAGTGCGGCGTCCAGCATTGCTGCAAAGATTGAAGGGATGGGAGGTCAGCCTGTCAGTGCTCAGACCGTACGCCGCACACTGCATCAAATTGCTCTGCATGGTTGTCGCCCTAGAAGGAAGCCTCTTCTAAAGATGATGCACAAGAAAGCTCGCAAACAATTTGCTGCAGACATGCAAACTAAGAACCAGGATTACTGGAACCATGTCCTGTGGTCTGATGAGACCAAGATAAACCTATTTGGTTTAAATACATATCGGTATGATGGTGTCAAGTGTGTGTGGCGACAACCAGGTGAGGAGAACAAAGACAAGTGTGTCTTGCCTCTCCCATCAAACATGGTGGTGGGAGTGTCATGATCTGGGGCTGCATGAGTGCTGCTGGCATTGGGGAGATACACTTCATTGAGGAAAACATGAATTCTAACATGTACTGTGACATACTGAAGCAGAGCATGATCCCCCTCCCTCCGGAAACTGGGCCGCAGAGCAGCGTTCCAGCATGATAATGACTCCAAACACACCTCCAAGATGACCACTGGCTTGATAAAGAGGCTGAGGGTAAAGGTGATGGACTGGCCAAGCATGTCTCCAGACCTAAACCCCACAGATCACCTCTGGGGCATCCTGAAAAGGAAGGTGGAGGAGCACAAGGTGTCAAATGTCCACCACCTCCGTGAGGAGTGGAAGAGGATTCCAGTGGCAACCTGTCAAGCTCTGGTGAACTCCATGGCCAAGACAGTTCAAGCCGTGCTGGAAAATGATGGTGGGCACACAAAATATTGACATTTCACATTTTCACTTAGGGGTGTACTCACTTTTGTTGCTATTATTGGCTGTATTTTTAGTTATTTTGAGGGGACAATAAATTTACACTGCTATACCAACTTTGCACTGACTACTTTTCATTGTCAGAGTCATTTATGCAGTGTTGTCCTATAAAAAGATATAACTAAATATTTGCAGAGATGTGAGGGGTGTACTCACTTTTGTGACATACTGTATATAATTAGCAAATAAGCTAGAAGCAAAAATATATATATAAGTTTCTTACATTTGTTCTGCTGGACACAGTTTATGGTGAAGTGAGACTCTTGTACATACTGTATGTTCTCATGTTATTTTATATCTGCTGACTCATTTGCAGGGTGACTGAATATACAGTAAATCTTACACAGGAAATAGTCGACACTGTTCAAACATACATATGTTACCTACAGTAGGGATTTGTTGAAGCTTTATGTTGTGAAAAAAGTGAGATTAGGAAATTTGTGTTTCTTTTTCCTTAAGTTGCTATTTTGTAAAGATATTTAGTTTTATTCATTTACTCACTCACTCACTCATCATCTATATACCGCTTAATCCTGTATTCAGGGTCACGGGGGGCCTGGAGCCTATCCCAGGAGCCTTCGGGCACATGGCAGGGTACACCCTGGACAGGGTGCCAATCCATCGCAGGGCACAGACACAGACACATACACTCACTACGGGCATTTGGGAACGCCAATTAGCCTAACCTACATGTCTTTGGACTGTGGGAGGAAACCGGAGTACCCGGAGGAAACCCACCAAGCACGGGGAGAACATGCAAACTCCATGCACAGAGAGACGGGAATCGAGCCTGGCCGGGGATCGAACCCGGACCCTGGCGGTGCAAGGCGACAGTGCTAACCCCTACACCACCGTGCCGCCTTTTATTCATTTATTTAATTACATTTATTTCATTAATTTTTATTTATTTGATTATTTGGAAATGTCAGAATTTGTACATTATTTTATCATTTTGCCTGGCTGTTTACATAAAAAAAAAAAACAATTAATCGAACATTACGATTGAAAGAGTTACTCAGTACTTGAGTATCTTTTTACCAAATACTTTTACTCTTACTTGAGTAATATTTTGGATGACCACTTTTTTTACTTCTACTTGAGTAATCCTCTTCCCACCTCTGCTAACGAGCCAACTAAAATCAACTGACATTAACATTGTGCCTCCACTAAATAAATATTAATTTAACTGACCGCTATGTGTTTTTTAGTTTAGATAGAGAGTTTTTGACTTTCTGTAGACATAAGAAGCAACTCATATGATAGCAAGAATCTTTCAGTCCTTGCCACGATAACATTTCTTTGCAAATGTAATATAATCATCACCATCACCACGGAGTTCACCAAGTTCACCACTGTACTCAGGGTGATTGTCACCTGGTTGGTGGCAAAGGCAGGCATTAAATCGGCATCTAAAATGAGTGAGATAACTTTCAGTCAAGGAGAACTGCTTTCTTGCAGCCTAAATTTTTTTCTGATTATAATTTTTAACAGTGAGAAACAAAGATTCTTAGGGGGGATGTAAAAAGGAGTAATAATATAGCATGTTATCAGAGGTGGAAAGTAGGAAGTTACATTTACTCACATTAGTGTAATTGAGGATTGTTTTGTGTACTTAGACTTTTTAAGTAGTTTTTAAAATGTGTAATTTTACTTTTACTTAAGCATGTTTTGTTTGAGGTATTGCACTTCGCAGCATTTAAAATTATAATTACTGGGTAAAAAATAAATGAATACCAAAAATTATATATAAAAAAAAAAAAAATGCACTGGGGAGGGAAAAAAAACTTGCAGCCAGGAAACCACTGCACTGATTGATTGATGAGCGGGAAGAACAAACGCACTAACCTCACTAAAACGATGAAGACGGACCAAACAGATGCCAGTGATGCAGACGCAGCTGAAAGCGGAATGCCGTCAAATTCTAATGAAGCAAACCCCTGGCCATATTTAAGCAACCACTTTGACAAGACAAGGGCCTCAATGTTTAGGCTTTTCAAGTCACAGAAACCCTAGTAGTGCACTTGCAAGAGTTCGGGCGTCTTACCCATCCTGCTCTATTACCCTCTGTACCGAGTGTCTGGCTGTCAGAGCATGTGATCATTCTGGAGTCGTTTTCCCCTGCCCAACCTGTGGGAAATAAATCCCAACTTGTGGCCAAAACGCAACACGCAGCAGTTTAAAAGTAGCTCAGTTCTGTGGGAGAGAGGGACAGAAGGAAGGAGAACACCATCAGCAAAGCAATTTCCCTTACTCTTGTACACCGATCAGCCATAGCATTAAAAGCCCCAGCCTAATACTGTGTACGTCCCCTACTGTGCCACCAAAACAGCCTGGATCCTTAAAGACATGGACTCCATAAGAGCTCTGAAGGTGCGCTGTGGCGTCTAGCACCAAGTCCTGTTAGATGCAAGGTGGGACCTTCATGGACAGAGCTTCTTTGTCTGCCACTGTCAGTTAATCGGATTGAGATCTGGGGATCTGGGGAACTCTTTTTGTTCCTCAACTCCTTCCTGAACAGATGATATGAAGGTGTGTAGTTGGTCTGCAGTAATATGTGTGTGTGGGTGGTACATATTAAACTGATTGGATAAGACACTTGATGAGACACTTCACTTCCACTACACATCCGTGTCACTAGTTCACCAACTGTCCGTCCTTGGATCACTTTTGGTGAGGACTGACCACTGCAAACCAGGGACATCATCTGGAGCTGCTCTGATACAGTCGTCTAGACATTACAATTTTGTCTAATTCTTACACAAAAATTTGTCACAATATACACACACACAAATAGTGCCAAAAGTATTCGCTCACCGGCCTTCATATGCATATGAACTTGAGTAACTTCCAAATTTTAATCCGTAGGGTTTAATATGATGTTGGTCCACCGTTTGCAGCTATAACAGCTTCACCTTTTCTGTGAAGGCTTTCCACATGGTTTAAAGAGTGTGTTTATGGGAATCTTTGACCACTCTTCCAGAAGCGCATTGATGTTGGACGAGACGACCTGGCTCGCGGTCTCCGCTCTAATTCTTCCAAAAGGTGTTCTATCGGATTGAGGTCAGGATTCTGTGCAGGACAAGTCAGGTTCTTCCACACCAAACATCTTATTAAACCCTATGGATTACGAATTGGATGTTACTATAGTGTGTGTCTATATAGTGTGTGTCTATCTGTCTCTCTATATATATAGACAGACAGAATTCTGTCTCTCTCGCTCTTTCCCTCGGGACAGTGTGAGTTTGGTGGTGTGTAAGGAGAGGGTGGGTGGGTGCAGCCTGTCTTAAATCACACCTCACATTGATGCAATCTCTCCCACACACACAAACACACACACACACACACACACAACCTCTCTCATGCACATGTACAACTCCTGCTCAGGCTGAATCATTGCAGTGTCTCTTGATGGTATACGGGGGACACAAGCAGGGATTTCCTTACAGAGAAGATCTGGCGGCCTGCCAGGGACGATGAGCCGTATCGCCCTCGTAATTACACAAGCTGCTCTGACCAACACACACGTACACTCACTGCTGCATAGAAAGAGAGCGAGAGAGAGAGAGAGCGAGAGAGATGCAGTAGTGATTAAGTGTATGCTGCAGTGAGTTTTATCCAAATGCTATGAGCTGTGGATCATAACTATGACCTTTTTTTATTTTTATTTTTTACATAAAGCACCATGTACGTGTATGCGCACGAGTGCGTGTACACAGTATGTGAGCAGCTTTTCTTCTCCCAATAATTTCCTAATCAGCCAAGTGAGAGTGTGGAGTCCCACTGTGAGTGTGCTCACTCAGCTCTTTTAATATTACGCAACGAAAGGGAGAAGTGTCGTCGCAGCCATTTTGCTAAACAGGTCTTTTGTGTGCTTTTAAAACATTCAGCACGCTTTCACTGCTCCGTGTACTCAGCGCGTTCGCTGTAAATAGAGACCTCACAGATGGAATAGACGCGACACTATAAACATTAAAATGACTGCTCGAGGAGCGTGACGGTGTTAGTCTGGTTTTGGGGCGGTTCGGGGAAGGCAAGGTGTACTGTTTTGTGGATCTGAAGGCAAGTAGATATAATTGAAGGATTTTGACTTTTAGTTTGACATTGTTCAAAGTACTTATTTATGTTGGAGGTTACTTAAAAAAAAAAGGACGGCGCATAAAAATAGACTTAAAAGAAAAAAACGGCGCCACAATAGATAAATTAAAAGTACAAACTTATGAACATTTTTGCAGCAATGTGTAGCTTCAAATACATTTTCATGGTCTAAACGCTTAAATAGATTTCAAAAGGTTAAGAAAGTACCTACACGACTCTGTGACACAGGCAATGTGATCATATATACCGTATTAAGATTGTCATCCATGATTAAAAACACTTCAAGCACAGTACAGTGATGAGACTCTTCGACACAGTGAATGGTGAACATCTACAGTAAATGGTGCAAATGTTTGAAAGGAGGCCGTATGTCCGTGTCAAACGATCTCGGTTCTCGTAGCCCACTGCAGTTGTTCTCATGCACGTTCAGCGAGTAGAACGCCTGATCCTTGTAATCCGATAGATAAATTGCAACCAACTTGCAGAAGAGACACATCGGTATGTGGGAACTGTACACACAATCATTCACCAACACCACTTGCACATTACAGGAACTCAACTTATTATATTACAGGAACTTGATTATTGCCAAATCTGCTATACAGTCCTGATCTGGCTTGAAGCCGCATGTTTGGGGCATTCATTTTTTATTTCGACTATACAAATAAAACACAAGAAAGCAGAACAAAAGAGAACACAAAACCAACACCACCACTCCCACCCCCCAACACCAGACAAACACAAGGATTCCATAACAATCAGATGTCCATTAAAATAAAATAATAATAATAATAATAATAATAATAATAATAATAATATATATAAGTAATCTTCCCCACACCCTTCCTTTACAGTACAATAATATCTGCGTTCATGCCCTCAGCAAAAGATAAGAAAGGCTGCCAAACATTATAAAATTTATCGGTAGACCCTCTAACTGTATATCTAATTTTCTCCAATTTAAGATAGTACCATTATCACTTCCCTTATCCAGCGGCTAAATGTTGGTGGATCAGGGTCTTTCTATTTAGTCAGTATTAGTCTCCTAGCCAAAAGGGAACAGAAAGCCAATATTTAAATTTTCCTTTGGTTAAAACTAGTGTTTCCTGGGGGCACACCAAACAATGCAATAAATGGCGATGGCTCTACTATCTCCCCAAATAGTTCAGAAAAGGTCCCAATAATATTGGTCCAGAACATGTAAAGTCTTGGACAAGTCCAAAACATATGCAGCAGAGTTGCAGGAGCCTGCCTGCATCTATCACATGTGGCATCTACAGTATATCAACTTTAATCTTAGAAAGTCTGACTTTTGACCAATGTAGACAATGCACAATGTTAAATTGTATTACAGCATGTATTTAATTAATAAAGGGCAGATTTGGAGGACAGACGGGGAATTAGGGTAGGAAAAACACAAGATAGTGTGCAAAAAAATAGGAATGCATGTGCACGTGTCAGAATCAGTGACCCGTGGCATGATTGATGGAAATGTACGTGAAAGAGAGGTGGCTCTAGCCGGCTCCTCAGCAGCAAGAGGAACGAGTTCTGGTGATCCTATTTAGTAGGTTTTCCATCAAGGGCTTCAGAGTAATGCTGGAGGGAAAAAATAAAATTTTTCCCCCCGATTTTCTCTCTAATTTAGTCGTGTCCAATTCCTCCCCGTCGCTAGGGGGCTCCCACATTAAGGCTGCTACTACCACTCAGCTGGGAGGGCCGAAGACTATCATGTGTTTCCTCCAAACCATGTGACGCCAGCCGACCACATCTTTTCGAACTGCTTGCTCACGCACCGTTGGGGGGCGGCGTAACACACTCGGAGGACAGCTCTGCTCCATCTCGGCCAGAGCTCGGCCAATCAGCTCTCTCTAGACCTCCGGCTGCAAGAGGTTACAGCACCACTCGGGATTCGAACTGGCGATCTCCGGATGATAGGGCGAGCGCTTTTACCACTGCGCCACTCGGAGGCCAAGGGAAAATTATTTAATCTGACTGCAAACCTGGCATCAGTGACGCTACAATGATCATAAAGCTTCTACAAAGTGCTGATATGCAACAAAGAGAGAGAGTGAGAGGGAGAGATGCTGATTTGAAGCTCCTCATGTCAGCATAGGCAAAGAAAATGCTTCTCGAACGTAGCTAGGTTTTATTGATATTGAGTTGTATGATTGAAAAAAAAATGGTTTATGTTAATTAAATGCCACTTTAAGTGTATCATGAAGTGGTATGTCTACATATGTCATTTACAGACTACCAGTGACTCAGGTGTTTAGACATCTACGTGATGGTCATTCCACCACATCTGTGCCGAACTGAGAAGGTTCTGGACGTATCGCTTCCCTATAGGATCGGGAGGAGCGTGGTGCAATGCAGGGTGCGAGAAGTGTTTTGAGTCGCCTGGGATGAAGAACGGCTCAGTTTTGCCGGAATTAGGTTTCAGCTGATGCGCAGTCATCAGTGATGAGACGTAACATGAACGTCTGAGAGCGGAATGGAGAAGAGGAGTTGAACATACCAATGGTATGAAAACCTATGAGAGGTAACAAACTGACCAAGAGATTGAGTATAGTAGAGAGAGAGAACAGAGGAGGACCAAGTACTTAACCTTGTGGGACACCATGTATGGCGTGATATAGTTTCACTGATTGAGTGGCATGGAGTTTGTCAGTGATGTCCACAACGGGAGTTTTTGAGGGAGATAGAGTAGACGGTTTTCAAGGACTTTGGAAAGAAACCACCCCTTATAGGTGTTGAAAGAAAGGTTTTGGTATCGTGACAACACTGTTTCAACAGTTAGTCGTACAAAGTTAATTAATCCTATAAGTGTTTTTCACTTGTGTACTGTGAGGCATTTAAACTTTCATAAAGTTTAGATTGTACAGAGGCACATATTGACTCAATAGGCTCCACACCAGACTGTCTCCCATGTGCTGTTTAGATTAATGACACGTACTGGAAAATGTAGTTTTTTTCTGTCTGGTGTAACAGGCCCGAAATGTTATTAATATTTAATAAATGAAGTAACAATCTCCTGCAACCTCGTTCTCATCCGCAGCGCCCTAGGGTTGCGGATGTGTGGCATGGTCTGAATACCCAAACACAAGACACCATTGCTTTACTGAATAGTTAATACTGTGTGTGTGTGTGCACCAGGATTAGGATTTGAATACATGTTCTCTTACCATTTTGTTGGTGCAGGTTTAGTTTACCGTGTTGTCATTATCATACATCTTTCTTGTGTAAGTGTTTATTAAATATTTTCCTTTTATTAAATTTCTTTTCATGCATATTTACTACATACAGTAGCTTTGTTGTTGAACGACAGAAGGATTGCCTAGAAACTAAAATGGAAATGAAATGAAAATGAGACACTTGTTCAGAGTAGTGTGTTAGGAGACCAGACTGCGTTTGGCGAGAAATTGTGATTATTTATACTGTATCAAAAAAAGGACACATTGCATCAGCTAAAAGAACATTTTGGCTTGTTCCAAAACCATAAATGGCTTGAAGGGTGTTAACACTAAACTGTTTGTTGGATGGTTTCACAAAAATATCAATATCAAAAAGGATAATTGCTTTGTACAAGACATGACATTTAAACAATAAACACAGCATTTCAGTTAAGCAATATCACAAGAGATAGAGCTCTGTTGTACTGAATATCAGCACGGCATTGATGCGGCCGGGGGTACCAAAGAATATCCAAGCTGATCCAGCCTTGAGTGTGATATCGTTTTTATACACAAGTTCCTCCAAAGCATTAATCATCAACATATAATGATTTTTGTTTATTTGACCAGTTATTTTTTCTCCGTTGACAAACATTCTTCAACATCTGGGGGAACTAGCTAACCGCCACTAGGGGCGTCCATTTAAATGTCAAAGTAGCAGATTTTCCAGGGTTTGTACGTTGTACAATCCCTTGTTCCACATACCACTTAGTGCCCTTGAACAGGGGTTAGAGAGGGATTTGGGATTCGACTTTATGGTAGAACCTAGTCATCCTTGTAGATCACGTTACCTCTGAACAAAACAACACGGATGGTCTGGAGAAAATTAGGAACAACGTAGAAACAATCACATGTACTGTAGTTTAAGATGCTATAACCTTATCAGATGCGTTTTCTTGCTGAAAGTGCTTCTGTGACTGGTTTTGAATGTGGGTTTTGGCAGGCAGCTGCTCTCTCTCCTTTCACCCATGCTGTTCACTGAGGATTTGTGTCATTAACGAATGGTAGAACACCTGCGATTTGGAGTGATACATATAGTTAAACATCCCAGTGCTGTTATGTTGTATATCACTACTCGTGGAATGCCTCTCGTCCAATCGGATTACATAGGTGGAGTTAACTGTTGTATGATGTTTACATAATATAGAATGTGTTATTTCAATACTTCAAAAGATTTTTTTATCAACAATATTTAATGCTACCAACTTTTTCGAATTAAATTGAAGATCCCAGTGTAGCAGAATTGAATCGTATCGACAGACTACCTGTGATTCGCGGCTCATTACGGCACATTATGTTACAGGCTTGAGAAAGACTCGAGCAGTAAAATGTCACTGTTTAACCTTTACATTTACATTGCTGACACTGATAATTGAGAATGTGTGTGTGTGTGTGTGTGTGTGTGTTGTGTGTGTGTTTTTAGGACGATGAGGTGGTGTTACAGTGTTCTGCCACACTGCATAAGGAGCAGCAGAAGCTCTGCCTGGCTGCCGAGGGCTTCGGGAACCGACTCTGCTTCCTGGAGTCCACATCTAATTCAAAGGTACCTACTGTACTGTACTGTACTGTAACTCTCACCACGCATCACCTGTCTTACTCACCTTACCTGGTGTTGATTTATTACTTTACCTATTTATTGCTCTTAGCACACTGTCAGTCTCTAGATAGTTTGGCTCAAGGCTCTCTAGCTGCGCTTTAACATTTTATTCATTCTGGGACTTTTGGCAAACATTTCTAATAAGAAAATACTTCCGGTTTATTTTTATTTACTTACGCTTCCCTTCTGTGTCTGTTTTCTCTTCACCTGCTCTGCCTCAACACCCCTTCCAGATGTGCATGCTGTTGGGGTTCTGTCCTTTAGCTCTGTCCCAAAAAAATGGATTAGGATTAGGTGGCTTGTGTGTGTGTGTGTGTGTGTGTGTGTGTGTGTGTGTGTGTGTGTGTGTGTGTGTGTAATTGCTCTGTGATGGACTAGTGCCCAGGGTATTTTCTTGCCCTATCCAGATCCATCCAGGCGGCACAGTAACTGAGTGGTTAGCACTGTCGCCTTTTGCACTACCAGAGCATGGATTAGATTCCCACGCTGGGTCTGTGTGCATGTCTGGAGTTCGCATGTTCTCCCCGTGCTTGGTGGGTTTCCTCGTGTAATCTGGTTTCCTCCTACAGTCCAAAGACATGCAGATTAGGATAATTGGCATTTCTCCTTTGGAGTATCCTTGCTGAGAAAACCCCATGGACAGCATCTAGGAAGGCCTGGCGCACTACGGTCCATGAGGTCACGAAGAGTCGGACACGGATAAACGCATAAAACAAACACCCAGATCCAGCACATCCCTGACCCCAGGATAAAGCGGTTACTTAAAGATGAAACACAGCTCCTAATGTAGTTAAGACATTTGCACATTTCAAATAAAGAGGATGAATTAAAGGCTGTAGATAAAAGACGCAGCAAGAATGGACGAGGGAGGAATTTCAGTTCTCTTGACTCCACTACCTCTAATCCGTCACGGCACGTCATTTATCATCTGTGCACAAATCAAGAAAAGGGTCGGCCTGGGACAGGAGGACAAATTAAATCCGCTTCTCGTAATGGGTTCAAGATGATCTAAATAAAGTAAGAGGGTCCAAAGAATCGTGCGTGTTACTCAGTTTGGAATCTGTGTGCACGCAAGCGACTGGACAGATCTCAGCTAAGAGCCGACGACTTCTGTAATGAATTGTTCACGAATGAGGCCAGAATCACAGTTTAAACCTCAGCAGGCAGTGAGGCTGATTTATTCATCCATAAGTCTGTTACTAAACATCCATCATTAGCCTTATGTTAAAGTTCGTCAATGAAGATGTGACTGGGGCTACTGATCACATATTAGGCCTGAAACATCCTGGTGGAACAAATTTGCTCATGTCGTGCTCATTCATTCATCTTCTATAACGATTATCCTGCCGGGAGCCTATTCCAGAAGACTTTGGGAACAAGGCGGGGTGCATCCTAGACAGGGTGCCAATTCATTGCATGTCGCACATACACAAGCATACTGTAAGGAGGGAGCAGTATATGGAAAGACGGACATGTTTATTGAGTCTGCGTATGGAATTTCACACTCATTCACACATTATAGCCAGTGAATGCTAATTAGCCTAATCCGCATGTTTTTGGACTGAGGGAGGAAACCACAGTACGTAGAGGAAATCCACCAAGGAGAACATACGAACTCACACAGACCCGACCGAGGCAGGAATCGAACCCCCGACCCTGGAGGTGTGAGGCGGCAGTACTGACCACTCTGCCACCGTGCCGCTGCTATCTAATTAGAGTATCTAATTAGCTTGTTTAAACCCTGGCCAATACAAAACTGTACAGGTCAGTACACATTTTCTGCACATTTTCTGTAAGTCACACTCAGGTGGTCAAATGATTCAGAAGCCTGATCAGAAATGATCAGAGTGTTCTTCTGATTGGTAAATTGATAAGTGTGATGCGCTTTTTAAAGGACACATCAGCTGTGATGATGATTTCTTTATTATTTAAGGTACCAGTATACTATAAAAATAACCATTTTATATTAATAGCATTGCCATGAAATAATGATGACACTGAAATTAATTCAAACACCTTCTTGTGTTAGTATCTAGTGCCTCATGTCAGTAACCCTGGTTCAGGGTTCAGTATAGAGTCTCATATCGTTGGTGTAGTGCTCTGTATCATCCCTAGTGTTTACCTAAAAATAAGGTGACACATTGACACACACTGACAGAACGTCCACCATTTCAATCAGAAATGTCTCTCTTCTTTTCCAGAATGTTCCTCCAGACCTGTCGATATGCACATTCGTGCTGGAGCAGTCCCTATCCGTGCGAGCGCTGCAGGAGATGCTGGCCAACACCGAGGAGAAGGCCGAGGGGGTAAGTGACGACCGGCGAGTCGCTAAACCTCGCGCATAGACGCGCTAATAACTCGGGATTAGCTGTTTAGACCAAAGTCAGGCTTTTTTTCTGGGCTAATCCACATTCAATCAACACATGAAGTGTTTATTAAACACTTATATTAATAACGGTATTAGTATGAGTATTATTATTATCATGAGTATTTTTATTTTATTATCCATAAGTGGTCCAGTTCATTATTTTAATTAAGAGCACATGAAGGGATTTAATCTATTAATAAAAGGTTTTAACTCACTAGAAATGTCACTGTGACATAAATACTTTATCATGTATTAATTGTTTGAATCTCAGAATTCTGACTTTAATCTCAGAATTCTGAGAGTAAAGTTAATGAATCTCAAGAATTAATTAAAATAATTAATCTCAGAATTTTTACTTTAATCTTACAGTTCTGACTTTAATCTTACAATTCTAAGTTTAATCTCAGAATTCTGAATTTAATCTCAGAATTCTGACTTTAATCTTACAATTCTGACTTTAATCTCAGAATTCTGACATTAATCTCAGAATTCTGACTTTAATCTTACAATTCTGACTTTAATCTTACAATTCTGACTTTAATCTTACAATTCTGATTTTAATCTTACAATTCTGAGTTTAATCTCAGAATTCAGAATTTAATCTTAAAATTCTGCCTTTAATCTTACAATACTGACTTTAATCTCAGAATTCTGAGTTTAATCTCAGAATTCTGACATTAATCTCAGAATACTGAGAGTAAAATTTATCTCAGAATTAATCTCAGAATTCTGACTTTAATTTACAATTCTGAGTTTAATCTCAGAATTCTGCCTTTAATCTTACAATTCTGACTTTAATCTTAGAATTCTGACTTTAATCTCTGACTTTAATCTCAGAATTCTGACTTCAATCTCAGAATTCTGACATCAATCTCAGAATTCTGACTTTAATCTTAAAATTCTGACTTTAATGTCAGAATTCTGGCTTTAATCAGAATTTAGAATTAAGATTAATTTCATATTAATTTTCAATTTTTTTCTTCCTAAATTTTGACTTACATTTTTTTTTATGATAATGCAGAAAAAGCTTAATGGAGAAGAAAGTAAAGAATGAGAGAAAAGATAGGCATGAAGAAAGAGTGAGTGAAAACAAAGAATGAATGAAAGAAACAGCAGAAAGTTATCAGTACTGTGTGATGTCAGAGCTGCTGATTGGTCGCTGTGACATCATAATTGCTGATTATAAAAAAATGGGAAAAATCCTCAAACTTGAAATATGTTATTGTTTTGGTTTAATTAAGAGACTTTTCGCATCGTATTTCATTTTCGATGTAAAGAGTTAAAAAAGTGATGGTCAGGTGGCTTTAGGCGACAGCAGCGTGGTGTAACACTCTAATTCCTGCTTTAGAATCGGTCTGTGAGTCTGCGCTACGCTCTGTTGTTCACACCCCACTCTGCTTCCAGTGCATCAGCAGTCCAGTCACACTGTCACAGAAACGCACCAGTCTGGGTTCAGCCTTTGGTTTGTTGAGAGAGAGAGAGAGAGAGAGAGAGAGAGAGAGAGAAGGAGGATGGAGCTCCCGTGTGAGAGACTGATGGCACGGTTATTACCAAAAACATGTTTCTAAACTGTTTCTCTCCTCCCCATTGTCTCCTCTCCACTCCTCTCGTCTCTGCTCGTCCTTTTCTCTACACTTGAGCTGGGTGAGAGATTTGAATTGAGGAACCAGAGACACCACAGCGGGGGTAATTTCACAGAGAGAATTGTGAGGACTGCGCCAAAACACCCACCCACACCTACACACACACACACACACACACACACACACACACACACACACACACACACACACACCTCACTCTTGGTCTCTCGTTGCTCTCTCTGCGAGTACCTCATGCAGTCCTTCTTGTTTCTCATCCTCTTGATTTAGACATCAATGATTTGACAAAGATGGAGATTAAAGAACTTTTAGACTAGTATAATAATCAATGTACGGTGGATTAAATCACCATAATGCCCAAGAAAAAACGGGTGGAGGTTTACGAACGTCACTCCTATCTGTATTCTCCTGTGCTCACCATGGAGATGTCCTAATATGCGAATTGGAAACGCTTCACGTCCTCATAACGCAAGTCTTACTAAACAGCGGGCGGCCATCGGGGTCCGGATGTCAGCCCTACCTGGACCCTAGGTGGGCGTGGCTGTACGTGTCACTCAACAGATTCAATCAGTGCGATTATTTACAGTGTATAGACAAAGTCAAACAAAAGCAAACTCAACCTTTAAAGATGATTGGACAGATCAGTGTATGTTTATTATTCCTGTGGTACGTTTAAACAATAGCGATGATAAAAAGCAATAATGTTTAGCGTCACTAGGAAACAAAACACGGGTCATTTGAGCAAACGTATCTGCAGCAGTCTGAGGTGAGGGCGTGTTAAATACCTGAACTGAGAGCCCGGCATGACGGAGCAACCAGAATCCTTTCACATTCGTTTACAGCTCAACAGTGTGCAAATGAAGATTCACTAAAGATTGATAAAAGATTATTGTTTGTATTCCATACAAATACAAGGACCACGGAAGATACCATGGAAGATGTCAAACTGTCCACTTTTTAATTTGACAATTATTTTTAAAATTATACAAAAATGTAAAATATCAGTTTTTTTATGTTGTAGGTTTAGAGATTTATTTAGGGGCAGTGCCAGCTCAGTGTGTTGAGACCTTGAGTTACTGATCGGAAGGTCGATGGTTCGAGCCTCAGCTCTATCAGGTTGCTGCTGTTGGGCCCTTGAGCAAGGCCCTTAACCCTGTCTGAATATCCAGGGTGCTGTATAATGGCTGACCCCGCGCTCTGACCCCGCGCTCTGACCCCGCACTCTGACCCCGCGCTCTGACATTGTGCTCTGACCTCGTGCTCTGACACCAGCCCCTTAACTAAGCTGGGATAGGTAAAGAATAAATCATTTGTCTCTGCAGTAATGTCATAATGGCTGAACTTAAGAAAACCTAACTTAATGGTAGGACGTCAGAATGGTTAGCGCACATGGTTTTCTATGGTTTATAAAATATCATGTTTTGGATCACTACTAATAATCAGTAAGAGGTTCAAGACATCCAAACACAAGATGCCAATCACACGCACCATTGCTCTGCTGCTTGCTACTGATTGGTTACAGGTTTTACTCACCTTGAAAAATATTAACAAATAACATATTAACAAACTGCATGCAAATGGTAATTGTGTGTTAGTGTCAGACGTAATATTAATGCTAACACAGAGCTCTTTTTAAGCTTAACTCTGGCTAACGATGAATGCAAGGTTAAGCTTAAGAAATAGAAAGTCAGGCTAATATATGATCAAGTTTGCCTTTGATCAAGCACCATGTTTCTTGGCATTGCCACAAACAGGACACGTTGCAGACGTTTGTGTGTTATCTCTGCAGAGTTTGGCAATGAAATAAACTGTAATCTTGCAGTATGTGAAAATAAATGTTTGCCATTTATTAATGTGTAAAATAGTGAAGAGAAAAAAAAAAACAGCGACAGCTCATATTTCGTAATGACACCTGTCTCACGACCCAGACGAAACAGTAATGGCGTTAATAAAAAAAAATTCTGCATATACTTAATTCAGCAATTACCTTCCTCAGAAGTGGATCCTTACGGCAGATGGTGGATATTTTCTATATGTTTTCAGACCTGTCTGAGCTGATAAAGCGGAAACTTTCAGCTTAAAAGGTGAATCGGGGCTGTTTATGAAGCTAAAGCTCCATAATGAGATCTTACTTTATTTAACCGCCAGTCACTGCGCGCAATTACCACCTGGAATCAGCAAAGATTTTCATTCATTAGGTGCCCCTGGAGTCTTTCTAAGGGACACAAGAGGGATCAATTATGATAGGGAAGACGGAGACGAGAGACCAGCTCCAACCTGCGGAACATCCTTTTACATTTGTATTTACCTGTACAGCATTTAGCGCACACGTTTATCCAGAATGACGTCCAGATCAGGTCAGCGTATTAACAATACACTTTGATGTGCCTGCTGTGAAGCGCTTAATTGACCAGAAATATATCAGAAGAAGAAGCAGTATTTTTCTTCGACGTTTAGGTTAGGTTAGGATTTTCTTACTGCACAATTTCCTGTTAAATCCCGCCTTCTGAATTTCGTCGCGTCTGTGATTGGTTAGATGCTTTACCCAGTGGATGAAAATAAAACTCTCACTTGCTCTCACAGAATTTACTGATCAGAAATTCGAATCAAAATACCGATCAGAAATTCTAAGAAACTTTTTATTTACGGAAACTTAAGTAACCTAATGTTACCCCCACATGGAGCAAGACATTTTACACCGCTCTTTTTATCCTATTGAACAGATTATCAAAGGTCCGACTGTCCCGATTAAGATGTTCACATGATGCGTTTTTATCCCCCGTTATTAATAGAACATTAGGGTCCGTTTAAACACGCGCCGTGTCCCAGATGTTCAGACAGTCGGTGGAATTTCATTTCACCACCGACTGTAAATGACAGAAGAGACAAGAATCTGAGGCATGCCTTGCTTGTGCCTAGAGGAATGTTTGATCAAATTGAGCCTCGTTAGTGTCCCCAAGGGAATTTAGGAGCTCGTTTCTTTTTTGATTTTGCAGCCATGTATTTAGATCTCATGTGCAATATTTATTCAAACTGCTGCTCATGCAATGTAGGAGGACGGCATAACAAGCTTGGACAAAGGAGCTATCTGCCACCTTCCTCATATACACACTCTTATGTGCGCATTGGATAGTTTTGCTGTAATTGACAGGGAAGAGACAGTATACCATCCCTATCCAAGTTTGCCTCTCTTGGATTCACTGCCTCTTATGGCTCTGGCATGGTTGCAGTCTCTGGACAATACGGTGAATAATTTTTCATTTTGTATTGAGTAAACGAAAGTAGACTCTATGTAAATTTAAACATCCGTCCTGTTCATATTGAACTTTCAAGGTACAGTATCACCTGAATGAGGATGGGTTCCCTGTCGAGTCTGGTTCCTCTCTATTGTCATCTCAGGGAGTTTTTCATTGCCACCATCGCCCTAGACTTAGTCATCAGAAACAAACATGGTTATAGTATATACTTTTTCCATACATTTTTTAATTTATTATGTCATAAATTTTTTATTCTGTAAAGCTGCTTTGTGACAATGACTATTGTTGAAAGTACTGTGCAAATAAAATGTTCATTGAATTGAATTGAATGTTTTAGCTATTGAATGTTTTCAGTCTGCTGGTGGATTTGTCAGCATTCACTGGTGTCACTGGTGGTCATGAATGATTTGCTCTTTGCTGGCATCACAAATTCTGTTATAGTACAGTAAGTCCCCTACATACGAACAAGTTCCGTTCCAAAGCACGTTCGTAAATCCAGTTGGTTTGTAAGTCCATCAAACATTGTCCAACACAATATATTACAGTAAAGTGTTGTTTAGAATCTTGCCGATGGTTCAGTCGATTCATGTTAAAAGAATGAACGATGTCTGCCATCTTTTCACCTTGTTCTATTCGCTCAATTATTTTCTCTTTTGTCTCCATCGTTATTACTTGCCGTAATTACTTCTTAGCAGTACCAGCTTCATTGCCGCGTACTCGGAGAGGATGCATGTTACAGTGCATGCATGTGACAATGTACGCCGGACATGTGATCTATCTTCCGCAACTGAACATGCACGGACGCGGGTGCGTATCTTTCGAAAGTTGATTATTCGTACGTAGGGGACTTACTGTATCAGAATGCCCTGTATATTTCAATAATTTTAAATCTTAATTATTGCATATTTTATATATCTGGCTGGCTTTTGGTATTTTTGGTACTTATTTCAACCATAAAGAGGAATCATTTTGTATTCATGACCTAGAACCAGTACACTATTGTTAAGCTGTTATTGTTGAGAAGTAATAACAGAACAAAGATTTTTAAGATTCCTGGGATTGATTTATTGATAGATTTTTGGCTTTGAGAACTTCTCTAACTTTAAACTTTAAACAAATGTTTGTTTTTTTTTAATCATCAGTTCAATACTTTTATTGTTGATCGGCTCGATACTTTGGCTACCTCAATGGTACAACAGTTTAGCTACACATCAACGCATGGTGTACAGTATGGTGTAATGTGTATGGAGTCACACAGTGCTTTCTTTCTTTCGTAAACCCTTTTTTTGTGGTACATCATCATCATATATCCGGTACGAAATTAAAAAAGCAAGCACTTCATCTCAAACATCCTGGCTGATTGATTACACCCAGATTTACAGTATGTACGTTTGGTATTTTGCCAGTGTGTATTTGCCAGAAACCTCGTCACTATCCAGCATTACAGATCCTCATGAATATATTAATACCTTTGTTGTATGTGAAGAGCTTGTAGTGACACGGTGCTACTGTACTGTATGTACACAAGACATAATTACTTTGACAAAATTTGCTTGGTTTATTTATTTTTTTAATTTCCTGTTCATATGCTTTGTTTTTCACTGCAGCACATTTTAATCCAAAAGCAATTAATATGCCTCATAATCTGTTGCAAATACTAACCATCATTCATGCTTTGGAAGTAATAGTTTTTCTCACTTATTTAAATAACCTACTACAGTTTGTGTTGCTTTGATGAATATGCAGTACATCATGACTTCATCAAAGTGTTTTCATGATGATAGTAAGTTCTTCCTCATTTCTATATTGATTTATTTTATTATAAATATTTTGTTTTGCTTTTGATGACCCTGTCAGTTGTGTTTTTGCCAAGAAATGGCTGTGGCATCGGGGTATCTGATTCCAGCAGGGTTGGGGTCAGCATTTTTATTTTTTTAGTTTATTTTAATAGCGAAACCTAAATAGCTATTATTGAGTGTAAGTTAATAGAGTGAACTCATTTATGTTGATTGATTTATATGTTTTATTATATTATAAATAAATGTTCATTCTAATATGAACACATGAATGCAAAACAATTATGGCAATATTCTTATAAAAATGAAAAAATTTAGTAATAATACTAATAATAATGATCTATCCAATGACGGAAACTTTTGTAAGTCGCTCTGGATAAGATGTAAATAATAATTATAATCATAATAAAAATGGAATATTTCCCGGATATTAAGAAAAAACATTTTTTAGATTGCTAACCTTGATTCAAGATTCTTTCTGAAAACATTTTTTTCCACCAAAGAATACAACAGATGTCTTTAAGTTGGTAAACTAAAGTACCTTCATGATGCTCTTTTTTTTTTTTACCGAGCTAAAAATACAAAAGACATACCACTGACAAAATCACCTTAGTGACCACATTTCTTTCTAAAAGTAGGTCAGTATTTTATCTATTTATTTTAGTATTTTAATAATATTTATATTATTTTTTTGATGCGACCTCAGCCCTGCATCTCTGAGCCCTTCAGCATGCCTTCTCAGAGCCCATTCTCTGTTTCTCTAAAAGTGTTGTTGGAATTTAAACCTATTACGTTTTGCCTCTTCTTTGTTTTGCCTCTCGTCATTTCCACAGCAAGTAGATGTGGAAAAATGGGTATGTTTGCATTTTTATGCACGCAAAGCATCAATCAGCTCTGACGATCCTCTTCACCTCACAGTCCGTCTTTCAGGCAATATTCTGAATCAAGGATGACCTCCCTAGCGAAGCAGCAACATCCTCTAATGCAGGCTAGGTTCTCAACATCAGGTTGAAAAGTGTCTCCTGTGGACCGTCTAACACAAATTAAACACTGGGCTGACCAAAATAAATCTGGCCATATGTATACAGTAGTACTTGAACTTGAACTAGTACATCCAAGGGGAGTTCAAGTCAAACTGGGACTTGTGATGAAATGTCTGGTGAATGAAAACCGATTTAAATTTACAGAAGACTTCAAGCACTCTACGGTGATGAGATTCTTAGCCGCAGTGAAACATTTGAATAATGCAAACGTTTTAAAGAAGGTCCATGAATGACGATCCGGGCCGACATCGTTCGGCGCCCACTGCAGTCATTTCCGTGAACATTCAGCGAGTTGAACGCCGACAAGTGGATAGACACCACTTGCAAATTACAGGAACTCATTACAGTCCTGACCAAGCCATTTCCATATGTTTGGCCCATTTAAGGAGTTCCTGGGAGGCCAGGTCCTGGGAGATGCCGCCGGCATTGGGAAGACTTTCTACCTTGATTGTAACCAAGCAGTAGTGAAACGCTGGTACCAAGTGCACTAGTAAAAAGTCCCGGTCTGACTTGAACGCTCTCGTACATCATGCAAAACAAAAGTGTGTGACATTATTTTCTTATGAAATTAGTTTCTCGGACACGTCTAGTAAAACAAATTGTTATACACTCTAACAGTAGATGGAATATAAATACATTTAGTCAGAAAATATCCAGAATATTGTCTGAAGATTCAATTCCATAAAATCATCCCACTTTTGTTCTACATTCTGCATCATTCATCAACATTATCTGGACTGAATGCAAATGAGCCAAACGTCTACTCATTAAGAGTCTGAGTATATACCGAGTTCTTTAAGGCGGACATGTTCCTACAGTACAGCGATGTACATTTCTTACCTTTTGCATTTGAGCTAGAACATCAGTGAGTAGCTTCTACTCCTCCTATTACTGAGCTGCTTCCTCCAAATGTCTACCAACAAAAAAAATCTCTGTGTGTATAGTTGAGCGCATTCATTCTGCCTCTCTATTGATTAATGTATTTACATTATTGCATGTAACCCAATGACCGCTGTCTCTGTATGTTAGTTTGGATACAAGCAGCCAAATGCATAAATACTAAAAGTGAAGTGCTTTGCTGAGCTAACTTTACAGTAGATAACTACACATGCAATCTGTAAAAGATCACAGCAGGTTCTCACATTGCTGGGCTTCAGTGTCCTACTGGTACAGGGCTTCAGTTCTAGCACCAGGCTAGTGCGATCCCTACGCAAAAGACATTATAATACATGTATACTGCCTGGCCACAAAAAAGTTATCAAAATTTCATCGACCACCCTGAGCTTTGATTATGGTCCACAGTTTGATGGTGATTTCATATGTGAGAATGATTCCTCATGTTACCTGAAGAATACCTTCAGACTTTGAGTCCTGGAATATGCCTGGTCTGTCAGGGAGGAAAAAACTCCTTAGATGTGATAAACTGGTCGTTCAGTTCATTCAGGTCGTCAGCTGACCTTCTTTTATTGCCGCATCACATTCTTGAGCCTATACCTGAGCAACTGAAGCAACCCCAGATCATAATCATTGTACAGTGGACACTATGCATGATGGGTGCATCGCTTAGCTTCTCACCCTGACACGCCCATCGCTCTGAAATAGGCTTAATGATGAGCATGATTCAATAACTTGTCACATGGACTTTACAGCACAGTGAATTTATTATTTTTTTTCACATTTCCTGTGGTCAAAGCCAGGATACAGCACCCCTGGAGCATATAGGTTTAAGGGCTTTGCTCAAGGCCTCAACAGTGGCAAATTGGTAGTGCTGGGGCCCAAACCCCTGGACCTTTTGATCATAACTCAGTAATTCACAGCCTTAACCGATTGAGCCATCAAACTGCCCCGTGTGGGGGCAATCTGAATTCATCACACCTCCAGTCACAAGTCCAGTCTTTAGGCTCCCTAGCAAATTTAAATGCTATTTTTCTGATTAGTCTCACTGACAAGCGGTTTTGCTATGGCTGCACACCTACTTAGTCCCAACTCTGTCCCGAGTTCTTGTCACGTTGTGCATATGGAAGGGGTCTTGCTCTCACTGTTAAATATACCTATGATTTCTACTATCAGTTTTATATCATTTATCATGACTACATTTCTTCCACAAAGTTGACGGTCCAACACAGTCCTTCGAGGGTTAACCCATTTCCAGTATTTTCGAATCTCCTTAATTGTTTCCGGTACTTAATTCAGGCCAATAATTTGGCTCTTCTGAAATGGCGATCTTCTTTTTGGCCAGGCAGTATAAAACCCACACATTTCTCTCCAAATCAGAGAGAGGTCCTGATGATTTTGTTCAGTTTTTTTTTGTTGTTGCAGAAACCTGCAGGTGGCTGATTAATGGGAGGTGTCAGACACACACAGAGGTGATTGAACACGAATATCTCCTTCAGAACGAGCTCACATTCACTGATGTCTTATTGATGCTTGAATGTGAAAAGAGTATGGAACGTACACACTCGCCATTTGTAGGAGTTCAGCGTGACCCTCAAGGGTTTTGAAAAGAACCATCACTGTATGAAGTGGATCAGAGCAATTGGAAATGCATCAGCGTCATGTCAGCATGTTAAAATTGACCATACGTTGTAGCAATATCACTTTATCTGATGCTTTCATGTCGCACTACATTGCTTGTTGTCCTTTAAATCACGTTGCTTTCTGCCTTTGCTCTTTATTTCTGTATCACTTCTTGACGTTATTGACTCGCTTTACAGATGGGCGCATGGCTGCCTGTCTGCCCCACTCAGGGTTTGTTTGAGGGTCACAGACCACAGAAGGCATGTCTTTAGGAGCATACAGTATGAACATCTCTGAATTTTAATTATAAGCTTTAGAAGATAAAAGTAAAAGCAACTTTCATGTTGAGTTCTGACTTGTTACTAGACTTTACTTTTTAATTATAGTGGAAGAAATGGCAATAATGCTGAAATCCAACGAGCATATGGACGGAGCAGTACAGTGGAACCTCGGATTGCGAGTAACGTGGTTTACGAGTGTTCCGCAAGACGAGCAACGATTTTTAATAAATTTTTAATTGGAAACCGAGCGAAAGTCTTAGTTTACGAGTGCCGGGTATCATGTATCACGTAAGAGCCTCTTATTTTGACACCGAGCGGCAAGTGATCACAAGTGAGCCATTGATTTTTCTCTCTTGCGCTGCAGAATTATGGGTAATCGTCTCCCCTGCTGGGCACGCGCGTAATTTGACACTGTGCCCCACACACACACAGACACTCCTCGCCTTTACTCATGTGTGCTATGTGTGTGCGCGCGTAATTTGACACCGACACACGCACACACACTCTCCCCGGCTTCACACACACGCTTTATTTACACAGAAACTCTGTTCTGTCGCGATTCTTTTCAAAGGTAAGGTTCTAGTTAATTTGTTATTTTTTTATTTTTTACTTTACAGCAGTGATTCCGTTAGTACGCGCTCACACGAGTATCATTAGAGAGATTTCTTTTTTTTTCCCGTTAAAACAGTGTTTGCATTGTGTGTGTTAGTTGTGAAACGAGATGGGCGGCGGGATGAGGAGTTTTACTGTTTAAGACAAGGTGAGGAGCTAATTCCACACACACACACACACACATACATACAAATACACAGCGTCTGCGCACAAACGGAAACACTTATCTGTCAGGATTTATTTTTACTTTTTTTAAATGTTAAATGCAGGTTACTTTGTTTTATTTTTACTTTATATATTGTATTAATTATTTTTATGTATTTATTGTTTTGGGCTGTAGAACGAATAATTGGAGTTTTCATTATTTCTTATGGGAAAAGTCTATTTGGTTTATGAGTGTTTTGGAATATGAGCCCACTTCCGGAACGAATTATGCTCATAATCCAAGGTTCCACTGTATATGGACAGACGGGCATGTTTATTAAGTCTGCTCATTCACACATTTTGGCCAGTTTTTGAACGCTAATTAACCTAATCTGTGAACTGTGGGAGGAAACTGGAGTACCCAGAGGAAACCCACCAAGCATGGGGAGAACATGCAAACTGAGTTTTTATTACTTCTTTCTAAATGTAAATGTTTAATATATGGTAATTTATGGTATGCTGAAACCTAATACCATCACAGCCCATACTGCCATAAAATATCCACGACCAAGGCCCAACAGAAAATCGTTCGCCCTATCCGCATATCTGGGGATCATGAGTTCAAGCCTCGGGTGATACTACAGCCATCCGTAATTGGAAGTCTTGGGAGAAGATTGGTCGTGCTCTCTAGGGGTCAATTATAGCATTGCTGGCCATTTGAGGGAGTCTGTGAGCTCATGCGAGTGTGAGGAGGCGGCTGGCGGTCAGCTGGTATCATGTGCCTTGTAGGAAGCATGTCTTTTGGACCTTCGCCCTACCTGTTTGGTACTGTAGCTGTCATTTGATGGGGTAGTGCCCTAAAGACTAATGGATATAGGAATTGGGTTGGGATATGACTATATTATGGCGAAACATCAGGAGGATTGTATAGGCTCCAAGACATGGCCACTGGTCTACGGTCAGCAGACAGACCCTGCAATATCTCTTGCTACTGTACACCTTTGCACTTATCTTTTTTTTCATGATTTCTGTCCAAGTTTTCATTCCCTTTTTCATTGCCCTTTTTTTTTTAAGACAATACCATGACATTTCTTGCAAAATAGTAAAGATGTAGAAGCACTCACGAGTCTAACGTGAGCCTCAGCTCATAAAGTAACATAAAGTATCGTTTTAGTGCAAAGGCTAGGAGAAATGATAAATGTTATATTGCTTGAAGTCAATCAGAGAAGACTGAAGTATAAGACAAGTTGTTTAGATTGAAAATGATGAGCTTTTTTTTTCATAATTTTTCTTTTTCAACAAATAGTCAATCAGCCAGATTTATTTTTTTATCATTTTTGAACATTGTTAGTGAGCTTCAGGGGTGAACAGAAAAAAAAAAAAAAACACCCATGAACTCGTACAGTTTTTTAGTCACATTTACCAAGTCGGTGATTATTTATCACAATTATGTTGCATTTTTCCATCATTAATGATATTTATACTTTTTTTTTTCTCATGCCATGCAGAAATTCATGATGAAGGTAAGATTGTGTACAGTATGTGTGTGTGTCTTTGTGTGTCTCTGTGTACAGTATGTCTGTCTGCAGTCATTCATATGTTACTCATATCATTCTCAGAGTTTCTGTGACACCACAGCGATGTTGAATCAGCCAATCATGTAAAAAAAAAAAAAACATTAAGGCCAAGCGCTTCGGAGAACGTCGTCTCAGTGACTTTGACTTTGGTGTAGTTGGTGGTGGTTTGAATGATTCGGAAATGGCTGAGCTCCTGGGGTTTTCCGTAGAGTTTATAAGTGGCAGTTGTGTGGATGCAAAGTGGAGGTCAGAGTAGATTGGACTACAAAAGCAGAAGACAACACCAGATTTTCTTCTGTCAACCGAGAGCCGGCGCGGCACTGAAACTGCAAGGCTAAAGATCGGAAAACAGCCTCTGAGCTTTGTTCCATAATCAGCTGTTTCACAGACACTGCAGAACATAAAGTTTAACTGTAAACAGATCACAAAGTGTGAAATGTTACTCTTTTATTAAATAAAAAAAAATTACCCATTAGCGAAATGTCCCAGAATGTCCCAGACTCTAACACTGGATGAGCGATATACAGTATTATATATGTAACGATGTTTTGATGGCGTTGGAATGACTTTGATAAAATGGCGTTGAGATACCGTTGAAAGAATGACGCAAACACAATGTTGCAATTAAAACCTTAAAACAAAATTATTCGAACCTTTATCTGGAGCGTTTATGCTCCAAATGATCAACATCCATACACACAATGTCCCACCACATCCATGGTCCCTTAAGTTTCCAGCAGGGTTTGGAATTCCGATCGGGGATTGGGACGGATACGGCATGCGCATCTCATGTCGCGCATCTCTAAGTGTTGTAATGTTACCGCTCCGTTTTTATCATCTTTCAGAAATATTACAGTGAGCTGTATCTTGGCTCCCAAATCACTCTTCTGTAATATGGTGTTTGCACAGCGTCCGGTTTCACAAAACAGATTTTGGCTGCTGTCCAATTTAACGTTTCAGTAAATTGCTGTTGTCTAGTATTTCCGTGAGTCCTGTTGCTCTGTACAGCCGTGGCCGAAAGCTTTGAGAATGACACAAATAAACATTTTCACAACGTCTGCTGCTTCAGTGTTTTTAGATCTTTTTGTCATATGTTGCTCTGGTGTACTGAAGAATCATTACAAGCTTTTGATAAGTGTTGAAGGATTTTATTGACAATTACATGAAGTTTATGCAAAGAGTCAGTATTTGCAGCGCTGTGCCTTCTTTTTCAAGACCTCTGCAGTTCACCCTGGCATGCTGGGCCACAACTTCTGGGCCACATCCTGCCTGATTTCAGTCCATTCTTGTGTAATCAATGCTTGGAGTTTTTGTGGGTTTTTGTTTGTCCATCCACCTCTTGAGGATCGACCACAAGGTCTGAAGAGTTTTTTTTTTTTTTTTTTTACGATTCTTTATCCATTGCTGTGTTCTTAAACAAAATTGTGATTGGGCCGTTTCCCTTGGTTGAGAAGAAACCCCACACATGAACGGTCTACTGATGGCATGACACGGCTGTACATCCATTTACTCATTAGTGCTCCAGTGTTAAGCATGCAATGCTCTTACTGCAGAAACCAGCCCGCTCAGACCATTGGTTTGGTGTTAACATTGCTTTTGACATTGTCCCGTCATCATGTTGTCACCGTTGTTCCAAAGTCGTTTCATCAAAGTCATTCTAACGTTCATAGAACAACCTAATGCCAACGTCAGTAACACTGCCAAATGAACGGTACTATGACCTTTTGACGACTGGAAATTCCAGCTACTGTAGGTGTAGTATCTAAAACAGAAATCTAAAACACATCTATGGTAACTTTTTAATATACATCCTGCAGATTTTATACATGAGTGTTGTAAAAATGCACAAGGACTGTGTATACATTACAATATAATTTGGTGTGTGGGATGCTGGTATAAGTAGAAAGACGCACTTTATTAGACAACTTTTCCTTGTTGGTGTTTCTCGTAGGATGCACAAGTTTGCCTTTAACGAGGGTCCAGTTAAGAAAAAGTTTTGTCACTGTGGTGTTAATGGTCCATATCAGGATTACGTCAGGCTGTTCACGTACTACTGGCCTAACTTTTTTACATTTCGTTTTTGTTTATTTGTTTTGTTCTTTGATGCTGCGAGTTAAATCCATGTAGTGCTTCAGCGCTGCTGTTGTCATCGACCACGAGACAGAACGTTCTCAAGAATAATCATGATTCAGTATTGTTTTAATCAATCCCCAATTGTCCCCTTATTATATCAGTCTGTGTGTGTATGTGTGTGTGTGTGTGTGTGTGAAAGCATATCGATGTTCGCTGGAGTTTGTGGTTTGGCTGAACAGATGGGATGGGGAACATCTGCAGATCGGTTGAAAGGAACGCTCCCTCTTGAACCTTTATCCGCCTCCTCTGAAGTGCCTTGTGCAGTTTTCACTCACTGTATAAACATTAGGTTGAAGATGTTGAAGGATTTGTAAATCTTCTCTGTGTTATGACTGCCACCTGCACCTGTTTCCCCCCTCAGACGACACACTCTGTGTATATGCGGTAAACACTGTTTTTCTGTCTGCTGAAGCTCTTGAGAGGGCTGGATTTTTTTTTCGAAACGATGTTTATGTTGTTCTTTGTGTAAACTTTTGCTTGTGCATGTGTGTGTGTGTTCTTGTAGACAGCGCAGGGTGGAGGTCATCGGACTCTTCTTTACGGACACGCTGTCTTACTCAGGCACTCCTACAGCGGAATGGTGAGTCGCGCGCGTGTGTGTGTGTGTGTGTGTGTGTGTGTGTGTGTGTGTGAGAGCGTTGCAAGCGTCACTATAGAAATCGTCATGCAGTGGTGCAGGCATTGCAGTAGTGCAATATTTGTTGATTGTGATTATGTGTTTAAATAAATAGATATATAACCAATATCTTAATTGTGTTTTAGAACTTTAATTGCATGCAATTTCAAAAGAAACAAGTAGTATTTGGAAGGGACAAGATTTCAGGATTATGCATCTGTTATTAGATCAATAGAATCATCTGTAATAATTATGATCTCTTTGCATGTGATAAAGACACTGTAGTCATTATAATATGTATAATAATTTTTATAAACTATGACAGGGACTAAATTTCTCGTGCATGAAGGTGATAATTAAAGAACGCTGTAGGTTTTTTGAATGACGATCCCAGCCGAGGTGGATCGGAGCGCACTGCTGTCTTTCCCCCATGAACGTTCAGGGAGTGGAACGTTTGATACTTGAACATACTTGAACCACTTGCACATTACAGGAACTCAGCTGGGAGTCATTGCCACACCCCCCCGCTCCAAGCCATTTCCATGTATTTGGGCCATTAAAGGAGTTCCTGGGAGGCCATCGTTTCAGATATGAAGCAGACAGTCTGATCATGGCTCCGGCATTTTGAGAAAACTTTCTACCTTGATGCTATCCAAGCATTAGTGAAATTCTGGGAGAAGTACATAAGTGTATCTGGGATTATATAGAGAAATAAAAGGATTTTTTTTTTACTCTCACAACTGCAATCTGTTATTCTGCACAATCAAAAGTCCCTGTTGGATTTGAACACCCCTTTATCCACAAAGCTCAAAGCACCTTTATCAAATGTCATTGCTTGCTATTATATTTTTATGATTGTAAAAAAAAAAAAAAAATCCCATTGCTGGATCTAAGAAGCTCAAAAATGTTCCATAATTGCGTAGTTTTCTTTTCTTTTTTTGATTTTTCCCCAATTTTCTCCGTAATTTAGTCGTCTCCAATTCCTCCCACATTAAGGCTACTACTACCAGCCGACCGCATCTTTTCGAACTGCTCGCTCACGCACCGTTGGGGGCGGCGTAACACACTCGGAGGACAGCGCTATCCGCTCCTTCCGCTTGCGCGAGCTCACAGACGCCCCTGACTGGCTGTAGAGCCGTGATTAATGTGGGAGCACTAAGTACCTCTCATCCCTCCCCTCTGAGAGAGCTCGGCCAATCAGCTCTCTCTAGGCCTCCTTCTGCGAGAGGTTACAGCATCACCCGGGAATCGAACTTGCGATCTCCGGATGATTGGGCGAGCGCTGCACCAATGCGCCACTCGGAGGCCCCGTCGCATCGTTTATGAGCAAACTAACCTGAATGTCCTGAACAAATCTCTGATCTCAACCCCTGTGAATATCATTGGTATTGAACTGGAACCAGAACCTCCTGACATCCGAATATCAATACCCGACCTCACTAATTCTCTTGTAGCTGAATGTACAAAAAAGCACTCACAGCTATACTGTAAAATCTAAAAGAAAGCTGCCCCAGAAGCGTTTCCCAGAAGTTATAATATCAGTAAACAAAGGAATAAGTCTGTAAAATGATGTTAATCAAGCACATATGGGTGTGATTAGGGCTGAAACGATTCCTCGAGTAATTCGATTACAAAAAATGATCGAGACAAAATCTTCTGCCTCAAAGCTTCTTTTAATTAATTTTAAAAGCTTGCCTTATGTTTTTGCGCAATGGTTAGTTTGGCGTGACACAGCGCGCTTTCAGATGCAAGCCGCCAGTAAACACTGACGAAGAAGAAGCGCTCACGTCACCCACAAAGCGGAAATTATTATAAAGTGTGCCCTAGTTTTTTTTGAAAGTCATTTGAAATACCTTTTTTTAGTTTTTGCATCTGAGAAAAGGCTTTAAAATAAGAATGTAATAAAAATGAAGCTTACAGGCTGATGTAGTTAATGTAAAATACCTTCACACACTCACGTCACACTCTGTAGAGGTGCTCAGGATCCCATCTAGACTCGCTTTGGTGATTTCCGACACTGCATGTCACACCTGTTAGGAAGAGTAGCAGCAGCCATAGCGAGGATGAGTCACATTCTTTCTCAGTGAGATTTTTGCGAACAGGATGATTCGAGTTGTTCAGCCATGGCCAAAAGCTTTGGTATTAACTTTCATGAAGTCTGCTGCTTCTGTGTTTTTAGATTTTTTTTTGTCAGTTGTTACTATGGTTATTATTACTGACGTATAATTACAAGCATATCATAAATGTCATGAAGTGCCATCAGTCCTGTGTCATGCCAACAGAAAAGCATGAGTGGGGTCGCTTCTCACCCGAGGAGGGGGGGGGGGGGGATCAGGGGGGGGGGCACTCACAATTTTGCCTAAGAACACAGCCATGAATAAAGAATGTTGCAAAAGCATCCTCTGAAAAAAAATTTTTTTTAGCATGATGGAGCAGCTTGACATAAGGCAAAAGTGATAACTACTGTAAGTGGCCTCTTGGAGCAAAGCATCCAAAATTTTGGGTCCATGGGCAGGAAACTCCCCCAGACTTTAATCCCACTTTGAGGACGTCTCCATTCCTCAAGAGGCGAGTGGGCGAATCGCAGAGGTCTTGTGAAAACAGGACTGCAAATATTGACTTTCTGCATAAACCTAATGTAATTGTGACTAAAAAACCTTTGACACTTATGAAATGCTTGTAATTATACTTCAGTATCCCATAATAACATCTGACAAAAAGATCTAAAAACACTGAAGCAGACGTTAAGACTTTGTGAAAACTAGTAAAGAACTTTCGGACTTGGCTCGATATACTTTTTTTTCCCTCTTTTTTTAACGTTCTTTACATAGCTAGCAATGTTAGCGTTGTAGCTTGAGTATGAAACTAAAGAAGCGAACACGAAACATGTCTCCAGTCAAGTGGCGACTTTTGATTTATGGAGAAATTGTATGAATTTGATCTTTGATTATTATTGTGGTTTGGGGTTATTGTTACTGTAACGTACGGGATAATAGCTCATTTTGCTTTAGAGATGAAAAGTTGACGCTTCTTACACCCTTCTGTCCTTGTCCAGTACCTGTGTTGTTTGTCCACCTCGCGCTCATCGACAGACAAACTCGCCTTCGATGTAGGACTTCAAGAGGACACGACAGGTAGTTGTTTTCTAAAGCTTTCAGATTAAAGCCAATATCTTATTTATAATTTTTTACGTGCGTTTTATGTGTCTGTGCGTAGGTGAAGCGTGCTGGTGGACTATACATCCTGCCTCTAAGCAACGGTCAGAAGGGGAAAAGGTGCGTGTAGGTGATGACCTCATCCTGGTCAGCGTGTCCTCCGAGCGGTACCTGGTAAGTCACTGCAAGAAGCACAGTGACTTATATTACAGTGTTTCCTGGTTTTCCGTACATCCACATCCTTCCCTGTCATCCTCTCTCTCTCTTTCTAGCACTTGTCGTACGGCAGTGGCAGTTTGCACGTGGATGCTGCCTTCCAGCAGACTCTGTGGAGTGTAGCGCCCATCTGCTCGGGGAGTGAGGTCGCTCAGGGTGAGAGACAAAAAGCAAAAAGAGATGACTGAGATTATGACCTTGCAGAGACCAAATCACGCTTTACCAGTCACCGTTGCCTTTCTTCTCTTCTCCGTGTTGCAGGTTTCCTGATCGGTGGAGACGTCTTGCGGTTGTTGCACGGTCACATGGACGAGTGTCTAACCGTTCCGTCGGGAGAGCATGGCGAGGAACAGCGCAGGTCAGTGCCCGGGGTTGCCTGATCGAGATTTATGGGTCGTTGCAGAAATCCTCAATCAAGAAAATTTATTTGAGTTCACAGCAAATTAACACCCAGCAGTGTTTCTATAAGTCCAGTTAAATCAACACTGGGGTAGTTGGTCAAGAGGAGTGCTTGGGCTTCGTTCGCATCACCACCAGCGGTGTCTGAACGCACAGATCTGAGGCACTTTCACACGTGGTCTAAGACCGGCTACATATCTGATGTGTGTATCTGTGTTCACGTAACTCGAATGAGAACGTCAAATCAGAAAAAATCTGAATTGAACAATGTGGCTTGTAATGTGAATGTAACCTTAGTCAGCATTCAATTCTGAATTTTAACCTTGCGATCTGTAAACTGATAAAGTATAATAATAGGTGGGCCGAAAAATAATGAGTGATTCATGAAAAAGTGTGTGAACTTCTTGATAGTGTGATGCGCTACAGTATAAAACACACAATCATTGAAGTCTTATAATGGACAATGTTTTGTGTCAGATTCTATCCTACGTAGAAAAATAAGATATGACTCAGATTTTATTAGTGTGACAGAAAGGGTGGAGGTGGGATGTCTAGAGCATGGGGCTTTTGTGTAGGAGGCCAACTCACTGGCTGTACCTGTACTGTCAGCAAAGACAATAAAAATTTAATCTCATCTCATCTGCTCAAATCTCATGCAATCTCATGTTTATGCACCCCATCGGTGTCCAGTTTTCCTCGTTCAGAAGCTCCTGGAGCCTATCCCAGGAGACTTGGGGCACAAGGCGGGGTACACCACGGAAAGGGTGCCAGTCCATTGCAGGACACACACACATACACACACACACACACACACACACACACACACACACACACACACACACACTACGGCAACGCCATTTGGGAACGCCAATTAACCTAACCTACATGTCTTTGGACCTCCTGTGGGAGGAAACCGAAGTACCCGGAGGAAACCCACCAAGCATGGGGAGAACATGTTAGCTCCATGTCTACAGAATCGACCCCGGTGCAAGGCGACGGTGCAAACCACTACACCACCCATTAACCCATTGCCTTTTTAGGTACTGTTACAATATAAAAACATTACCATTATCCATAGTTACAGAGGAATGCTTGTGCTAATTAATACATAATAAATTATATATCCATCCTTCAAAAAATTGCTCACGCAAATGGTTCTTTGCGTGACAGCATTTATTTCCATCCAGAGCCACATTCATTTTTCTCCAAGGTCTTGTATTGATGATGGAAGTATGTAAGTACATCTCAAACATTCTCAATTTGGTCATTTTAAAAAAGGTCTGAACTCTGTGGTGGCCATTCCATGGCTCACTGAGGATGGTTTTTACTCTGGAAAAACGGCTAAGTAGAGCATTACAGGTGTTACACAGCAGTCCTAGAGAAGAGCAAACGGTATTAGACAGCTCGAGTCTGCAGTGGACGGAATGGGTGCTGCACTGATCTCTATTCCCTGTGCTGTTCTCTCCTCAGTTCTCTCATAATTAAAACCCTGCACATCCTCAGTGGGCCACTCCTCTGTGTCTAAACACAAAACTGACCCGATTTTTCCCGTCATTTACCGCAGCAGCTACTTTTAGCCCATTGCAAAAGCCACTTTATGAAATGTTTGAAAATGATGTCTCATGATCCCTGAACCACTTTTTCACAATTTGAAAAGCCCAATGAATCCTGTAATAATCAACTTGGAATATGTCCGTGCCATCAGGGAAGTAAAAATCTACAAATGGAAAAACCTTGTCATTCAGTACATTCAGGTCATGAACTAACCTCATATATATATATATTTTTTGCCACTTAATGTTGCTGAGCCGAGACAGAAGTAACCCCAGATGATGACACTTAAACTGGGTAAATCAGGACTTTTTAGACCACATGACCTCTTCTCAGTGCTCCATTCTTTATGCTCTCTAGCAAACTGTCTGATTAAATCTTTTTTTTTTCCTGATTCCACTTGCTGATGGTTTTCTTAAAGCTTCACACTTGTTTAGTCCCAATCCCTTGAGTTCTCTTCACACTGTAGAAATGCTATTAATTTCCCATCACACCACATTTCTTCCTCTAAAATGATGGGTCACCACTATACCCTATGTATCTTACAGTTCGTAACCCTGATTTTACAGTAGTAGCTCCTTGGTTGTTTTCTTTGCTTGAAGTAGGACTATAATTGGACTCTTCTGAAGCAGAGTAATATTTTTCCGCGTCCAAAGGACATGTTTTCTGACATGGTTGTTCAAGAAAATGAGAAGCTCCCCACTGCATGAGTTAGAATTAAATACCTTGGATGTTTCCAGCTGAAACGTATTTATCCCTGCAGTAATTGTCCAGTGGAAAGCTCTGGTGGTTACATTTTTTTTTTCTTTTTCTTTCTTTGGCCAGCGCAGTGATTTCCAAACACTCTTGCGATGATTGATTACATTTTAAAAAGACTTTACATTGGGATGCGTGTCCTGTCCTGTGCAGGATATTCTGGCATCTTACTGACCCTTCCATTTCCTTTTTTCCAGCTCAGCCTGAGACAAAAATACAGGTACCGGTGCACAGTGGGCGACTGAAGACAGTGACTCAGAGAGAAACCGAGAGAGGATGAGCGCGCGCGTAGGCGAGAGAGTTTTGAATATGTGAGAGACAATTCAGGTCAAGACAGAATTCAGGTCAAAACCACCTCGTGAAACTTTTTACTCTGGAAAAACGGCTAAGTAGAGCATTACAGGTGTTACACAGCAGTCCTAGAGAAGAGCATACAGTATTAGACAGCTCGAGTCTGCAGTGGACGGAATGGGTGCTGCACTGATCTCTATTCCCTGTGCTGTTCTCTCCTCGGTTCTCTCATAATTAAAACCCTGCACATCCTCAGTGGGCCACTCCTCTGTGTCTAAACACAAAACTGACCCCGATATTTCCCGTCACTTACCGCAGCAGCTACTTTTAGCCCATTGCAAAAGCCACTTTAATTACTGGAGAGGAAGATCAGCCGCGCTCTGTTAAAGACTCTTTCTCTGGGTTTTTTGATGTCTAGTGAAAAGCGTCCAGTAATACATCTTTAAGAAACCAGCATTCATGAATCATTGGAATACTTTGCTTGATGGTGATGATTCCGATTCCTTGTGACACAAAGCTCTAATGATGTTGTCCATCCATCCATCCATCCATCCATCCATCCATCCATCTAGGAGCCTCTGTAGTCCAACTAGGTATTGTGGTGACCGTAGTATTTACTCCCATTTTTGTACGACCGTAGTAGGACCTTCGTGTCAACATTCATATGCTCTTTCACACACTACGGGCAATTTGGGATGCCACTTAGCCTAATCTGCATGTTTTTGGACTGTGAGAGGAAACTGGAGAAGCCAGAGGAAACCCACCAAGCACACACGCAAACTCCACGCACACAGACTAGTGATGGGTCGTTCATGAGCATGGGGTCGTACTGGGAGCGCATGCGCAAATCAGGTAGGTTATGTACAGGAAACAGAATTGAACGGTTCTCAACGAATCTTCAAGTCCGACTCATTCGTTCTTTTGTCACGTGACTCCCATAGACGCTATGCAGTGCAATAGATTTAAAAGAACGAACGACTCAGACTAGAAGAGTCATTGAGAAAGAATCGCTCAATTTTGTTTCCTGTATACCGCACTGCATAGCGTCTGTGGGAGTCACGTGACAAAAGAACGAACGATTCGGACTAGAAGATATAGGAGGTGAGCTGCTCATTCTGTATATAATAATATGTCCTTAGTTGCATTATAATATTTTCATTGCTGGAACTAGAGCCAGAATTTACAGAATGTACAGATCTGGCTATTAAGAATGCACGTTTCTTGAAAAGGGATCTCGCGCGCTTCCGCGGCAGCTCGCAGGAAGCTGTGAAAATGCCGTTCATTACCTGTAGGGGGCAGTCGTGTTTCAATCTGAAGTATTGTGTGTCTACTGAAGACAAAAATGCGTTCTCTCTCTGAGGCGCCCATTGACAGCAAGTGACGGAGCTCATAAACCTGTCGAGCTCAAACTTTAAATACTGAAATGTATTTATTCTTCATTATCTTCTCAATGATGATTCTTCTTTGACAACACATTTATTTAAATTCCCGAATGTTGCTTGAGGGATCTCGCGGCATGCCGCGCGCCAAATTGCGGGATCTCGCTGGAAAAAGCTCACATTCTGTTGGGGGTCTGAAAATGTAACATTTTATTTTATTTCAGATCAAAAGAACGAAATGAACTAAATGACTCAAAAAAAGATTTGTTTATTTTGATGAACGAGATTCAAAGAACCGAGTCACTAAACTGATTCAAATTTCCCATCACTAACACAGAGCCGACGCATGAACCGAACCCAGGACCTAGAGGTGTCCTGACAGTGCTAACCACTAAGCCACCGTACCGCTAATGTTGTCCATAGCTGGCAGATTTTTCAGCACTGGGAGCAGAGATGAGCGTATGCTTCGAGCGTTAGCTCCTGGACCCCTGATTTGATCTTCCGCTTGGGTTACTTTGTTTGCATGAGTTTCTCCACCTTTACAACATGGCAGTATGTGAGTCGATCTATCACTGGGCATGAACGTGTGTGCACGGTGACCCATCCTGGATAAATTAAGTAGATACTGAAATGAACTGAGAAGTTTTTATGGCACTTATTTTGTGTGATGTGAATACATTATATGGATTAATCATGTAAACAAAGGGTTTTTATGAACAACTCTAAAAACATGTTAGCCAAGACATGGCAGAAATTAGGGAATTAAATTGCCCTGCTGCTTTGCAGGAAACAAAACAGCGTTCAAAATTTCTGTTTCTGACTTTGCCTATTTTATGTACTGTACATCTGCACGATTAAATGCAACATTTATTAGATGGCATGTCTGAGCCAAAACATCCCTCTCCGTCTGCTTTCCCATTTAAACCACTGATTTCATATTAAACACGCTGATGAGCTCCGTTTCTCTTCAGAACACCGCACTGTCGTTGGGATTGTTGTCATGAGCTACGTCTTAAATCAGAAATTCTTAGCATTCTGTCACTAATCCAGAAAACCCTTAAGGCCGGTTACACAAAACAGACCTTTCAGTGGATTTAAAGGTGACAGACGTAGTTCGTAGCCCTTAAAACCCAGAGGATTTTTTATGCATTACTGTGTTTTAGTAAATAAACATGTATAAGGCAGCGGATTGTGTAATATAGAGTGACGTATAACTTTTTCCAGAAAAACCTACAGTAGGTACTATGATGAAGTTAATTAAATTTTATTTTTACCAAACTATACAACAAAAAAAATTATATTGGATCGCACAGGCAAAGACATAGCACAGATGTAGATTCATCACATATTTTTATGTCTGTTTTTAGTAATAATGATACTATATAATAATAATGAAGAGCTCCCCGGTGGCACAGAGGAAACCTAAAACCTAGGTGGCTTTAATGTTAATGTTATGGCTGATTGGCGTCAGCCAATGGCGTATACAAAATATCTTTAATATTCCAAATATTTATCCGTAAAATAAGTTAATAACACAATAGAGGAGGTTTTGAGATTCCCATTGGTAAATGAAAACCGGGCCCTGTTTTTGATGATCTGATAGTAGCTTATAAGATGATTTTGTGTGTTGAGGAACTATAGAGATCATACCTGAGCTCACATCAGCAGACTCTCAGAAGACAGAAATCTGATTGCTGTTTCATTTGGACAGAAAGAAAGCCGGCACATTTCTAAAGCGAAGGAAAGAACGTTTTTATTTAAGATTTTTTTTTCCCCAGGTCTTTTTGCTGTTTGCTGTTTAAATGGAGCTGTGGAGATTTACTTGGGTGACTTTTATGCCCACAGGCCTTGAAATATCGTCATGCCGGAAATTCAAATGAATTAAGGAAACATTTCTTACAGTCGAGAGTCTTAGACTCTCCTGTACTCTCTCAGCTCATCTCTGTACAGTACAGTACGTGTACATTTTCGACTTTGGGGTTTATGTAACTGCCACGCGCTGTGGGGAGACCTACATTTCAAATGTTGTGTCCTTGTGTGTGTGTGTGTGTGTGTGTGTGTGTGTGTGTGTGTGTGTGTGTGTGTGTGTCTTTATGTAGGTGAAAAATACCATTTACAAAACTCTTTGCCTAAGAGATGAACAAATTTCACATTGGAGCTAACAATAACCTTAAAGATACTCAGGACAAACTATGCTGTGTGATGTATTATTATTATTATTATTATTATTATTATTATTATTGTTCCTTATCCCTTTATTGTTTTAAATCTTCCTCTTTCAGGACGGTGCACTATGAGGGCGGAGCCGTATCCACCCACGCTCGCTCTCTCTGGAGGCTGGAAACTCTCCGAGTAGCGTAAGTGTGACACTTCTGCTTTCTTTTTAATCTCCTGTCTCGGTCTCAGACTGCAGCGACTGATCAACCGACACAGGGTATCTAGATTGGATCTGAATAATATGAATGAATCCTAATAATAATTGGATCCTGCATCGACCTCAGTCTTGTGCCACTCACTTTGGCACCGCTGTTACGTTTAATTGCTATATACTGTATCAGTTGCACGTCTCAATTTGCACGAGTCTACCCACTGGATGTCGCGGGAATAATCATCCTTACGAGGGTGAGTCAAAAATGATCCGCACTCTGGCTGTAGAATTTATTTAGATGAACTTTTAGAAAAGAGAAATACACTTTGTCCATCTGTCAACAAGCTTCCGTATTCCCACGAGTTTTGACATGAATGCACCGCTGTTTTCGCTTCTTCATCAGAAGTGAACATTCGTCCTCGTAGAGCTGCTTTCAGGGGACCGAACAGGTCCAACGTCTGATGGAGCGCGATCAGGACTGTAGGTAGGATTCTTTAAAACCGCAAAACAAAGTGTTTGCAGAGCATCGACAAAAGTGTGCCAGAAGTGTGCGGACGTGCATCGTCAAGGACAGCAAGAACACGACACCCTGGGATTGCAGTCCTCCGTCGGTTAATCCGAAGTTTAGCTCTGTAATAAGTGTCTCACTGTAACGAGCACTGTTGATGAACATTTTTCCCCAATTCTGGCCCTTGAGAATCCAAAAAAACTGTAAGTGCTGATGAATTTTCCAGTTTTTCTCGGCCTATGATTGAGGATGTTTCCATTCCATATTCTGCCATTTGCACTCAGGCTCGTAGCGATGAATCTGTGTCTCGATACCAGTAACGATTCTCTTTAAGAAACTTTCACCTTCCTTAGAGCATCGCTCCAAATTTTGTCCGCAGATATCCAATCCAAACCCTTTCGTTTATGGTTCTCCAAGAGTTTTTTCTGCACCAGGTACACCCTCAGACCACAAAAAACTCGAATCAGTGCACGCTGCTCTTCTTTCGTGCAAATCACAAGTGCGGTATCCTATTTTGCAGTTTTGCATCGCAGTTACAGATGAACTGATGTAACACGTTCACACCTGCACAGCGGCGACTGGGCAGACGGGAGCCTTGAACGGAAAGCGCTGATGAAACAGTGCAGCCAAGAGAAGTTTTAATACAACCAATGTGCGGATAATTTTTGACTCACCCTCATGTGCACAAGGGATCAAAAATAATCTGCACTCCTGTTATGTTCAAATTTCTGTTCTGACCACAATCACATTGTATTGCCACATCATTTGTAGTATGGTAAAATCTTTGCTACTGGATGTTTTAAATTTTGTTCGGCAATAAAGCATCTATTATAATATAATATGAAACGTCCTGAAATAAGGTTCAAATCTGGCTGAAATATATTTTACACAAATTCACTCTGACATTTTGTGTATAATCTGGACATAATCCTTATGCATGTACTGACCAAGGGTCATAATCTTTCCAAATATTGTTTAGCATCATCATCATCACAAACCTTACCAACATTTCTTCCCGTGTCTAGTTTTAAATGTCACTACAATTCTGCAACAGTATTTACACAACAGATCTTGCGCACCGTTTGGCCTAGAGCAGAACAAGTGCCGTTTATTTAGATATTAGGTTCTGAGGCATGAACAGTGTCCTTTCTCCAAATAGTGTTGCTCACAGACCTGCCGTTCTCTGCCCTCCAGGGAATCCAGTGTGTCCCAGTGGACTTATTTGCACCCTGAAAAGTGTAAACAGTCATATTCACACGTCCGCGAAAGGTCCGATTACACTCGGCAGGGCCGTTTATGAGAAGGCGGAAATTTCTTCACTACACGAGGGACCTGAGTTTGAGCGGAGTTTGCACACTGTGCGTCCTCTTATCCCCACTGTAGCGTTTTATATCAAAATGACATTTTGAGGATGAGGACAAATTCTGGAGTGAGAGCAAACAGTAGGCGATATACTGTGCTGTAGGTATGTTTACACTTTTACTTTACAGAGCAAACCTTCTTTATATACAGTACAGATTGATCAGGGATATATATTTTTACACTCACCCGGCCAGTTTATTAGGAATACCTTGGTAGTACTCTACCAGGTTAGGCCTGCTTTGCCCTTTTTTAGTTTTTTTGGTCCATATTGGCATGAGAGCTTTTATGCATTTGCTCCAGATTTGTCATCTGCACATCCTCTTGTTCCACCACATCCCAGATTTCGCTGTTGGACTGAAAAATAAAAATCAAACCACCCCCACATCCGTGCCACATTCAAAGCAACTTAAACAACCTTTCTCTGCCATTCTGATGGGCGTCTACATGCCTAAATGCATTAAGTTATTATGTGGTTGGATGATTAGATGTTTGTATTAAAGATTGTTTGAATGAAGTGGCCAGTGAGAGTATATACTCTACGTATGCTGCTGTTGTTTAGCTTTTTAGTAATTGAGTGTGCAGCTATGCTGTTGACCGAGATAAGATGATGGAATACACTAATAGAAACAGAAACTTTTTTTGGTATTGCCTTGTTTATCAGCCCTCTTGAAGGAATACAGGTGACAGGAGATGCTGTTAAGGAATGACGTTGATGAATGAATGTGACGGCATATACAGTATATCGATGCTGATGTTGTTGTTGTTGTTGTTGTTTGTTTTCCCTCCAGCTGGAGCGGCAGTCATATTCGATGGGGTCAGCCGTTCCGTTTACGTCACGTGACCACGGGCAAGTACCTCAGCCTGCTGGATGATAAAGGCCTGCTGCTGATGGATAAGGAAAAAGCCGACGTCAAATCCACCGCCTTCTGTTTCCGCTCTTCGAAGGTGAGTCTCGCCGAACACACCGTCATGAAGTGAGATTTCTGTCCTGCGTCTATCTGTAATAAACCTGAATTACTGTCAGGGGCGTAAACGATATTAGGTCTGTAGGAGGACTTAAAAAAAAAAAAAGTGATTTGGCCCCCGAGTCACGCCATGGTAATGAGTTCGTCCCATCATCTAGAGATCGCAAATTCAAATCCCGGGTGATGCTGTAGCCTCTCGCAACCAGGAGCCTAGGGAGAGCTGATTGGCCAATGTGGGTCAAAGAGGAGAGATGGGTGGTACTTAGCAGCGGTTCTCCATTCTCGGTGGTGCGTGAGTAAGCAGTTTGAAAAGTATAATTTAAAATAATAATAATAATAATAAAAAAGATGCCTATGGTTTGGTATTTTAATTCTACTTACATCTAGGCATTTGGCAAAATGGTCTTGGGACAAGCTCTGTAGGATGTGAGACTTTAATGATTAATCATTAGTCAATTCATTTCTATTAAGAATTGTACAGATTATAAATCTATAGTATCTATTAACATGTGCAGTTGAAACAATGCGAGATACTATATACAGGTATTCCCCGACTTACGAACAAGTTCCGTTCCTTGAGCACGTTCGTAAGTCCGATTTGTTCTTAAGTCCGACAAAGTCGGAGTCTTATACACCGTTGACACTAATATACAATGTAAAGCATACCAATTCACTTGACTCAATCTGTCCCCTTTCCCCACACCGCCATCATGTGGCCAAAAGCCGCAATCGAGTCTAAGGAGCAGCCTTGTCTAATAGACAGCAATAGATAGATACAGTAGATAGATGCTGTCAATTACACGGCACTTGTCTAAAACTAGGAAGGGGAAAGAGAGAAAAACCAGCAAAAGAATGAGTGAATTAGCAAGCGCTAATAGGATTGGGAGAGAGAAAATTTGTAGCGAGAAGTCGAGCTTGAACGAAGGTTATCGGGTATAACATAGCACGTGTGTGAGAGCAGGAGGTGTCGGGCACAGAAGGTGTGAGAGTCCGCCTCAGTGTGACCTCTCATTAGGGTGTGTGTTTGGATTTATCTCAGCTCCATGGCATGGCTCTGGGCGACACACTGAGAGCGCTGTCAGCCTGTGAGCTCAACCGAACTAAAACTGTAACACAAAGTCATTTCTTTAGAAGAAATTCAGAAGAAGAAAAAAATGGCAGTCATGCTTGAGGTGGTAAGGTTTGGGGTCTGATCCTCAAATAATTAAATCCTGAGTGCTAAACAGTATTTTTTGTGTCCGTTGTGACCACAGGAGAAGCTCGATTTCGGCCTGAGGAAAGAGGTGGACGGCATGGGCGTACCTGACATTAAATACGGCGACTCGGTTTGCTACATTCAGCACGTGGACACGGGTCTCTGGCTCACCTACCAGTCGGTGGACGCCAAGTGTGCACGCATGGGCGGAGTCCAGAGGAAGGTGAGTAGCTATTTGCACTGTTGTCAGTTTGCAACACATAACATTGCACATCAGGGCTACACTGCACTTAAGTTTATTTCCATTATTGTTTTTTTATTTTATTTATTTATATGCTTTATTCAGTTCTCAGATTACCCTGTGTGTCTACTGACTATATGTAAGAGTGTGCAATCACATCTACAACATGTCTGTGTGTTACTGTCTCTACCGCTGTTGGATGTCTGGATTTTCCTCTAGGATCAACAAAGTATCTGTTCATCTATCTATCTATTAGGCTATAATGCACCATGAGGGTCACATGGACGATGGTCTGACCCTCTCACGCTCCCAACACGAGGAGTCGCGCACTGCCAGAGTGATCCGCAGCACGGTCTTCCTGTTCAACCGCTTCATCAGGTAACACACACCTCCACACGTGTACACACCAGTTCAACTGCTAACAGTTAAAGTGATCAGCCTCGGTGCCTCAGTCGGGGTTAGATCATACATTATTATAATATATATATACATAAACTTATACATTATATACATTAAGCATCTTAAACGTATATAATGAGGACGTATATAAAAGCACAATGCAGACGTTCTCATGTCCTTTAAAGGTGCAACAGCTAGTTTCCTACCTTCATTTTATTCTTTCCTTCTTTCTTGCTTCTGTTCTTTTTCCTTTCCTCCTTTTATACTCCTTTCTTTCTTTGCTACTTTCTTTCTAACCCTCTTGCTTAGTTTTTCGCTTCTTTCTTTCTTTCTTTCTTTCTTTCTTTCTTTCTTTCTTTCTTTCTTTCTTTCTTTCTTTTTTTATTTAACTTTGCTTCCTTCCTTTGTTTCTTGTGTCCTTTCTTGCTTTATTGGTTATTTTCTTCTTGCTTTTTCTTGCTTCTTATCCCTTCCTTCAATTTTTCTTCATTTCATTCTTTCTTACTTTCTTTCCATTCTTTTTCCTTTCTTCATTTTATCCTCTTTTCTTTCTTTCTTTTTTCTTTCTCTTTCTTTCTTTCCTCAGTTGTTGTTCTTCTTTAATTTTTTTCTTTAATTTAGCTTTTTGCTTTGTTTCTTCAGTCATTATTTGCTTTAGTATTTATTTTTTCTTGCTTTTTCCTTATTCCTCCCTTCTATTTTTCTTCATTTTTTCCTTCCTACTGTTGTTCTTCCTTTTCTCACTTCTCACTTTTTTTTTTCTTCTTTCATTATTCTTTTTCTACTCTCTTTTTCTTTCTTCCTTCTTTTGTGCTTCTTTTCACAATTTAAAAAAATTTTTTTTTACTTTCCTTCCATTCCTCTTCTTTACCTTGCTTCCCACCTTTGCCCTGAACTCCTCATCACACCACCCTGCAGTTGATTGGTTTCCAGTAGCAGCGCTACACTGAGTGTTTTATTCTTTATTATATACAGTAAATGTCCGGCTCAGTGGTGCTGTAGTTTGTACTTGTGTACAGGGACACACACTAACTCGGGTAATATCTAAATCTAAACAATGACACACACACACACACACACACACACACTTACTTTGCACTTTTTCTTTTCTTTATTACTTATAGAATCACCTAGAAAATATGTGGAACATGATTACAGTCAGTGTTTTTTATGAGGTTGAAAAAACAGTTTGTCAGAGTGTGGGCTGTGACGGCTCGCTCGTCTGTGTTTACACGGCCGCCTGTCAGTTCTATAGACATCGCACAACGCCCCTTCTCCCTGCCAGACAACTCGCTTGTAAACAAAGAACAACATGCTAGTCTTCGATAAAACTTTACGACAAGAAAAACACTCAAACTTTGTTGGATTGCTGTGATTTTTTTTTGTGGTTAGAAATAAGAGAAACTTAATAGTTGCATTGTGGCGGCGGCCAGTGGCTTAGTGGTTACGGAATGAACAGTGCTGCTCCTGGACAGGTTGCAGCACTGCTAAATTCCAATGCAGCTAACCATGCTAGCTAGCTAACACCGAAGGTAACAGTCTTCTCTTATGAGTTTGAGGTTATCACTTTTAGCATAGGAGTTAGCGATACAGCTGAGAACTCATTACCAAGGAAAACAGGCCAGTAAAAGCAGGAGTTATGTGTGTTTAAACTGTTATAACTGGACAATTACATAGTTCAGTGGTTTAGTAGAGCAAATCCACATTATGATTAACTTCTTTGATCTGTAGCCATGCTGCTGTATTACAGTACAGTACAACATTAACACTTTTCTCATCTAAATAAACAGTAATAAACTCTTAATAAACACTACCTCTTGTCTCTTTAAAATCATGTTCTGCTCACGTTTGGTAACATGAGTTAATGCTAATGATCACTTGCTGTAACTTTCTAGCTGCAGGTTCTAGCAGTGTGAGTTTGTACAGATGGTCAGGAAGAGGGGGGGGGGTCATATTCTGACGTTATTGTGATTATTATATTTTTATTATAGATTATTATATTAGTAGTCCAGTTCATCAGGTTAATTATGTCTGCGTCAGTTTTTCCTTTTATCTTGTCGTTTGCCGGAGATGTCTAGACGACACATAGGATCATTATCTATTATCTCGCGGTAGCTGCCTCATCATCGTACTTTCTCTCTATCTGCAACTCCTTTTAAACCATTCATGATACTTTGATCAAACCTTCGCAGAAGCTTCATTAGGATCGCAGATATTATGGCACCAGCTATTTCCATGCGCAGCCAAAATGATAACACCATTACATTACATTACATTACACCTGGCAGCCTATGGACATTTTCCCAATCTCATTCCTGACCTGGGAAAGAAAACGGTTCAATCTGGCAACTTAGCACACTCTGTCTGTCCTGTCTGTATTGATTAAACTCTGCATCAGGCAGTAATGGAGGCTATCTTCACCTCTAGTCTCTCTCTCTCTCTCTCTCTCTCTCTCACTCTCTCTGTTCCTCCAGGGGTTTGGACACCCTTAGTAAGAAGGGAAAAACCTCCATGCTCGACCTGCCAATCGAATCGGTCAGCCTGAGTCTGCAGGACCTGATCGGTTACTTCCAGCCCCCTGACGACCACTTAGAACACGAGGACAAGCAGAACCGACTCCGAGCGCTGAAGAACCGACAGAACCTCTTCCAGGAGGAGGTCTGTAGCTGTGTTAGGGCTTACAGGAGACCTTTCCCTGCCCAAACTCCTTTCCGTTTGCTTTCCATTTAACCATGCCGTTACCAGACTCAGTCATGTGATGTAAATGAATATGAATTTATGCTATGTTTTATAAGTGGTACATCTTTAGTACTGTGCCAAAATCTGCATGTTCTTTTTGTGCAAACTTTGTTATACATGTCGAATTTATGACTTCAGTACAAAAAACATTTCTGATTCAGTATTGATCATTAATATTCTGGCAAAAAAAAAAAAATCTTACAGGAAGATATCTGTAGGCCAGAAAAAGAAAGCAGCCTTGTACGTAAAAGAGGACTACTGAAAAAATAAAAAAGCATGCAGTCCTCAGTAGAATTGTGGCTGGTTTTGCAGGACACTCAGTAAAACTAAGCAGCTCAGTTCCTTATAAAACTACACAAGTTGTACCTGAGACTATACAGAAAGCAAAGGCTCATCACACCAATCATTGATTTAATTAACTTAATTAATTAATGTTAACTTAATTAGGGCTAGGGCTCTGGTGGCTCAGTGGTACAGAAGGTCTTTGACATGCTATACGGAGAGCCCGGGTTCGATCCCCACCCAGTGCCCAAACAACCAGCCACTGGATGCAGTGCCAGTCCCAAGTCTGGATAAAATAGGAGGGTTGCACCAGTTCGGGCATCCGATGTAAAACCTTTTGCCAAGTTGTCCCCTGTAGCGACCCCTCTGCGGAAGCCTCCGCAACAACAACAAACAACAACAACAATGTTAACTTGAATCACGTTTACTGTTTTTTATAGATTTTTTTTCATTTCGAAACTTTTTTGAAGACAGCAGAGAGACTTTTGCACAGTACTATATATAAAATGTGTGTGTGTGTGTGTGTGCGTGTAACTTAAGTCTTCATTTAAGTCAATACAAATGCATAATGCACAGCTAAAATGTGCTCTGTTAAAGTTATAGAGAATTATTAATATTCAATATTCAAAAGCATTAAAAAACTCTCAATTAGGCTGCTGTGAAACTTGAATACCTGTTATAATAGGTCATGTACAGAGACCTGTATGTGTGTGTGTGTGTGTGGTCATGTGTGTCTTTGTGCCAGACTGCCTGTTCAAGTTGTCATGCTGTCATTCCCTTCCATTTAGTTCTCTATTCTTATCTGCTTCAAGCAGTCATTAGTGTTAAAAGCCCCCTGACACAAAAGGCCATTTTCCACTTGTATGACCTCCATCTCTCTCTCTCTCTCTCTCTCTCTCTCTCTCTCTCTCTCTCTCTCTCTCTCCCTCCATGTGGTCATGCTCCAAGTGACCATTAACACAATCCCTGTGCTCATATGCAGAACACTCAAGATTCACTTATGCATTCATGTTTCTTGAAACATCTTTCAGCCATTATTTGTGTTCCTGCTTTTTTTAAGTCGTGCTATGAAAGCTATGTTCTACTGTACAGTTTAAAACATGGGTCGTGCATGTGGGTGTGTGTCCTCTAGGGAATGATAAACCTGGTCCTGGAGTGTATCGACCGCTTGCATGTGTACAGCAGTGCGGCTCATTTCGCAGACGTGGCAGGGCGAGAGGCAGGAGAAGCCTGGAAGTCCATCCTCAACTCTCTCTACGAGCTCCTGGGTACGAGTCCTTCGTCTCACCACGCCACAACGTCAAGTCAAAATAAAACAACATCACACGAGAGGGAGTGCCGTTATGCCGAATGCTGTCATTGGCGTTTATTTAACCAGTTTTCAATTTGCGCTTAGCCGACACATACCCTCTTGCAGAAGTAGGGTGTAATTAACAGGGGTGAACGTAGTTTATCGGTACTGTGCAACTGAATGGTGAGGAGAATAAACCATGGAAGTGGTGGACCTTCCTGAGAAACTTTTTTTTATTTATTCTGCGTTAGAATATCAGGGGTTAAATCAGAATAGAATAGAATGGAAAGTTACAAGTAGTAACTTAGTGATCAAGGGTTAAACAGGGATTTGGGATTGACCCTTGTGTTAGACGCTAGTTAGCTTTGTAGCTCGGAGAACACGACGGAGCCAAGGAGACAGAAGTATTGATTCTGTTCCTGCTTTTAAATGTGGGTTTTGTCATGCAGCTGCTCTCTTCCCTCTCCAGTACCCTGAACCGTACTGATCTACTTTTACCCATGTTAGAGCACCTGAGACAAGGACTGATGTATATAGTTAAAGATCCTAGTGCTGTTATGCTGTCTATCACGGCTCTTAGAAATCCTCTCGTTCAATCAGATTTCTCGGTCGGAACTAACTGTTGTATAAAATGCAAATTTTTTGCTGAATGCAAATTGAACTGTTAACTGTTTGCATCATTATAGCAGAAGGGGCGGAGCCATCACATTATGGAATGTTACTTCAAAATTGTTCAAAATGGATGACACATGAACTGACAGCGCAGCCTAATTTGCAGATACGTCATAGCATTTGAGTCGTAGGTGTAGACATGTCCTGTGCCGAGCTTCTCATCTAAATGATGGTGAAAGCTTTTTCATGCGTCATGCATATTCAGAGTTACCGCAGACTGTGAAATTCCAGAAGTAACACAAGCGCAGATCTGGTCATCAGGCTCCGTCTGTCAGTTAGCGCTCATGAATTATTCACGATTGAAGAGCCTGAGTAGTCAATTAAATTCTCCGTGTCTTTCACCCTGTCTCTCTTCTCCCCCAGCCGCCCTGATCAGGGGTAACAGAAAGAACTGCGCGCAGTTTTCCAGCTCGCTGGATTGGCTGATAAGTCGTCTGGAGAGACTGGAGGCTTCATCAGGTATGCGGTGAAAATGACCCACCATCGCAGCGCCGATACACAGAGACGCGGTGGCTTAAAGTCTTAACTACGCTCTTTCATCACTGCGCTGTCTTGCAGGAAATGGACTTGATTTGGCAACCTTGCAAAATTTCCAGCGTTAGAGCCTGTGTATATTTTATTCATCATTCGCAATCTGCTATATTATACTGGGGAAGATTTCATATTAAAACCACAGAGTCATGCAGAAATTATAAAGCGATACTGAATATATTTGTGCTACATGTAGACGTTAGATATATAACATGTTTGTAATTTAACTACGTTCTCGGATAATTTTTTTTTGATGTTTGTAGGATTTGAATCTGGGACCAATGCCTTAACCGCTGCCCCTTTAAATATGTTACTCATAAGGGGAAAAAAACACATTTTTTATCTACTCATTAAATTTAGTTCACGTTTACCCCAAGCCCTTTTTTTTTTTTTTTTTTTTTGTCAGACTGTTCTGTGACGAGCGAGTTGCTACTGATCTGTCTCTCCGAGGGTGTCTCAGTGACTCACAGGCTCTCAGAGCAAAAGACATGAATGCTGATGAATATCTGCTTGTGTGCAGATAAAGTGGGACGAGGCGAAGCTGAAGTGTCTCAGAGATTCCTAAGCAGGAGAGAGAGAGAGAGAGGGAGAAAGAACGTTCTATCTCTTATCACAGATTTATAGTGAGGATTTAGTGCACTGAGATTTACTGAGCACTCTGGGAGATGGAAGATCAACACGTTTGGGGAGAATTAGGAGCTAGAGGTGGACAAGTAGGAGAAAAGCCACAATCAAGAGCCATGCTAGTGAAACAAATGCTGTCAGAGTATGTTGTTTCATCTTAGAGGAAGGATGTCTTGGGGACTGAGAGGACTGAGGACTGCCATTCAAGTTAGCTGGTTAGCAAAAGTGGCGCATAGAAGACAGCGAGCGGTTTGACACCTGCAATGCAGCTGCCACTCAAATCAGCCACACCCATAATTATGCATAATTTTATGGTTTAATATAATTTTCTGAATTTTAAAAAATCACCCCGTATGGTTGTTATGAATGGGAAATCTACGTTTTTCAGAACCATGGTTTGCACCATTTATATAAATAGACAAACTAAGACCTTGTCCACAATTTACAGTAGAAACAAACACGGGATTAAACAGTGTTGGAGACGAGAACAGAATAATAACAAAGTAGGCATCTGATCAGACGCTATCACAAGACATGTCGTGTACAGGAAGGGGGAACCTGGGACAGGTAGCTTTGCAAGTCACATACATGGCTGTAGTCAATATTCTACTTTTTCGTACATTTATTGCATTGCCATCGGTAACACAAAGGGGAACAAAATGAAATGAATGCAAATCCCAACATCTTAACCGTGACATCTTAACATTTGACACTTTTCCTCATGTATGTCTCTTTATTTTATTGAATGGATTGTGTATAAACTAAATTTGTTCATGACAGATTATAAATGCTTGGTTGCTTTTGTTTGGAGCAGAGCTGGCCATGGTGCTGAACTGATGCTAATTATAAGTGTGTAAATCAGTTTTTTAAAACCACAACATTTACAAACATGATTGGTTGTTTTTTTTAAAAGCCTGGCACATGATTTTAGTTGAACCACATACCATATTCAAATACTCACACTGTGCGAGTATAATCAGAGCAGTCATAATGGTGTTGGTGATGTTGGTGTTTGATATATAAAATCAGTGAGGATGTTTTTTTAATAATGTAGCTGTTCACCAGGTTCTAAGGAAAAAGTGCTCTTTTATTTACAGAGTGCTCAAGTAGAAAGTCTGTCAGCTTCAGGGCTGCTCTGAGTCAATGAGGTGTCTGGAGGGTGAATGCCAGTCCAGTGTGTGGTCAGTGCGGACAGAATGTGGCGGAGCCGATGAGGCGGCGGAAAGCTGATGCAGACTCCAGTTTGGCTCCTTTTATGTTGTAAAAAAAAGCTTTCCTAGAGATATGGGAGTCTGTAGGGACCGTAAACACTCGGGAGACTTTTGACCGAAAAGACCTCCGCGGCCCTTTTATAGGCAGTGGATGACATCAAGACAATAGGCGATAATCTCCGTCTAGGCCTGGTGGGCCCCGCCCCTGCTTTTTACACAGTGGTGCTGAATGTGTAATGTGTTTGCCTTTTATGGTTCAGCCACAGAGATGTCCAACAGAAATGCGCACTGGCTATCAGTCTGCCGTTACAAATACTGTACGTAACTAATACATGGAGAAATAAGCATGAACCTTTTAGTCATTTGTGCCATAGAAGCTACGTGAAGCAACAGGCATGTGGAAGGCATGGACATTAAGCACAAAATTCATTATCGTACTCTCAAGCTTTTTTGCTTGTAAGCCACATTTCCCTCAGCTAAACACTGTGACCTTTAAAAAATGTTTTCATATGTCCAAATCCTGATACAGGCTCCGAGGGAGTTTTGAACGTGTGTGTATGTGAGGTCATGTTTTTCCATGTATGGATCATTTATTATTGTGCCATTAGGCTATGTATAGCTCTCCTGCTTTAAGCTGTCATTCTGCACCTTGTATTCCCACATCCGTCCACATGCATAAAGAAGCAGTAGGACTGAAATCAAATACATTTACCTAAAAAAGGTGCCGGACTTCCATAGGACACGGAAATTCACCAGTTGCAAATGTGAATTTGTTAGGAATGATAGGTGTTTCCTCATATTAACATTAGAAGCCACACCCACTTTTCACATCATCTTACATTAGTAATCTCTCATTTTCTCTTCATTTTTCTCCTGGAAAGGTGTACTGATGCATCAGGCTGTCTATGTGGGACCATCCTCAGCAGCAGCGATCGGAGAACTCCAACCAGAGTAGGGCATCAGGATAGATCAGGCAGATTTGGGAAGCAAAAAGGGTCAGAATCACTGGTATTTCAGGAGTACCATCTACAGCCTGACACACACACAGACAGAGAGAGAGAGAGAGAGAGAGAGAGAATAAGGGAAAAGAGAGAGAGAAAAGGGAGCCCTGCAGAAACCTTAAAGTAGTATAGTTGTAACTAGGTTGCGACATTGCCACCAGAAACACAACATTATACCAATGATTGTTTTTAAATGTGTGAATTACCTCGGTTATAAGAACATGGAAAGTGTTGAATGAATGACCGTCACCATTAGTCCAAAAAAACACTCTAAAAAAACACCACCACTATAACAGTGTTCCAACTCCCATCACATTGACAAATTATATTGTCACAAACTTTTGGCCAATCATAAATCATTGATAGTGGAGAGACAGGGGAACACAGGTTATTAGTGTGAGCATTGTCATGTTATGGTTAAGGGCAGTGTACTTTTTTTTTTTTTGCAGAGTGCAAGTAGGGACATGAAAATGAGGGTGCCCTAGAACATAAAGCTGCTACCCACTCATCACTTCATCACGAACCTGCGTGAGAATGAGGACAACAGCATCCAAATATCTCAGTTCACCAAAACACTCTATTCACTGCAAAGTATTAGCAAAAGCTCCACATAAACAAAGCTTTGACTTTCCCATTGAGATTGGGTCAAACTCTTGAACATTTTTGGAAGGCTATTTCTGTGGGGTAAGACAAAGCTCTACTTGCTGCTGCAGTATTTGTTATATGAGGTACCAACAAATAGCCTGTACTTTTTCTTTACTCAAATAAGTGTGGCATATTGAAAATGACCAAATAACTAAGAAGCCAATATATTTGCAACATGAGGACATTTAGTGCTTTATGGGTCAGCAGGTCAAGTAATAAGACAGGTTTTTTTTTTTTTTATTACATTATGAACCGAGTATATTATTGAGCAGGTTACTTCATCCACTCATTCACACTCCTGAAGGTGGGATTATACTAAAGAAATAATGTTAAACACCGGACAAGAATTCAGTGGACACCTGACATTTGGGTTTATGGAACACTTTCCAATGCTCTTTTTTGCTTCATTATGCTTTTATTGAAAAAAAAAAAAAGTTTATTTTGATACATAAACTTTGCATTGCAGGTATCCTGGAGGTATTGCACTGTGTTCTGGTGGAGAGTCCTGAAGCCCTGAACATTATCAAAGAGGGACATATCAAATCCATCATCTCCTTGCTAGACAAGCATGGACGCAACCACAAGGTCCGGGCCATGATGTGTTTCTTCTTTTCATTCATAATGATGCAAGAGTGCAAGAGAAGGGTGTCTTGATGGGATTAGCTGAATAAGTTCTGCCTTATAATATACAAAAGGATTCCATTACCCAATAAGGAGACGTGCCATAACGGTCTTTTGTGTTGCCATGTAGAACCTACCACCTGAAAATACCTAATCACGAATAGTCTTTAAAGTTGAACGATTATCCAGTTAGTGTGCACGCACTGTTAACTTCCATCGTACATCTTGCATCTCTTTCAGGTCCTGGACGTGCTGTGTTCCCTGTGTGTGTGCCATGGAGTGGCAGTTCGCTCCAACCAACACCTCATTTGTGATAATCTTCTCCCAGGGAGAGACCTGTTACTGCAGACGCGCTTGGTCAACTACGTAAGCAGGTACATTCAGTTATACAAGTACACACACACACACACACACACACACACACCATTATGGTAATATCGTCTTTGTAAGGTCATTTGAAACAGAAGTGAAGAAAGACTCTTTTGTTAAGCACCAATTACATACACTGTGAGTATCACAATTACTATCTATAATCTTATAATTCATAAGAGAATTAAAATCGACAGTATACATTTATAATCGCTGTGATCATTGCACTGCATTGTGCTCCTGTGCTAAGAAAAAGATATTACTTGAATATTAGAGGGTAGTCCCTTTTTACTGATAGACATAATAAAAGAAATACACTATATGGCCAAAGGTATGTGAACCCCTGACACTTCCATAATTCTCTGGACATAAATACAGAGTTAGCCCCACCTTTGTTGCTCTAACAGTCGTTATTCTTATGGTAAGGCTTTTAAATAGATTTTGGAGTGTGGCTATGGGGGCTATGACCTCATTATTCCTGTCACGGAAGCTTACGGGATGGATTTTTCAGGACTATTTCCTGGGATCCACCACCAGTCACCTGCTTTGAGGCTCAGCCTTTTGGATTTCCCTGACTCTTTTTGCAAAGAATGTCTGGAATCCGTACCTACGACGTTGAATGGCCCCCAGCACAGGCTGACTGTCTACCAGGTTAACCAACACTTAACTTCCATCCGCCCATGCCTCTCAAAGTACTTTTTGAGGTGTGCAGCGAAAACTATGCCTCAGACTTCAGCATTAAAAGCCTCTCTCTTCTGGCCCGGTGGGCCTAACTTGGCCTTGGACTCAACTAATCTGACATCTAGTCCTTGGTCTGTTTCCCATATTCGTTATGATATGGCTACCATTTGGGAATGTGATCCCCTGTGGTTTTCCTTTGTGGTCCCATGGTTGTCAAGTTAAGTTCCCATTTCCTATCTCTTGGAATGCATTCATTACAAGAATTGCACCTTTTTGCTGGGCAGGCGTAACGAGACCAATTGAGTCATAGAACCCAGAAACCTGGCTTAGTAGCTGTCACCTGGTCAAGGGGTTAGGCATTTTCAGTCTCACTTTGCCTTCAAAAAGGTTCTGGCCTGTTCTCATTTTATTTTTTCCTGAAGTTTAAGAAGTTAATGGAAGTCATATTGTAGAGTTTGTCCTCTTCCACCGTGCACCCTGTTCCCAAAGCTTTATTTTCTTCTTCCCTCATTTGGTTCGGAAGTATGTTTGCTTGACTTTGAATGTCAATGTGAAGATGAGAAGATGTCATCAAAGTAGCTATCCTCGATAAGTACTCTACTCTCCTCTTTCAAATGAGCAAACTTTGCCAACCGTGCTGTTTCAGGAGGCCTGGGGAGTACTTGGTGTTTCAGTTCATCCTAAAAGTGTTCAGTGGGGTTGAGGTCAGGGCTCTGTGCAGTTCTTGTGGCCATGTGTTCATGGAGCTTGCTTTGTGCACAGCAGCATTGTCGTGCTGGAACAGGTTTGGGCCTCTTAGTTCGAGTGAAGGAAACCTATAATGCTACAGCATACAGTCTTGTATAACCTTGTTGATCCAACTCTATTAAAAATATTAAGGGAGGCCCAGATATTATCACCATGAATGAACCTACTTTTGACCATACATAGCGGATGTTTTTTTTCTGTAGAACCGGTAGTAAAGGAACCATGCACGTACATTTTTCCAACATGTGGCTTGTTTCTCACACAGCATGAGGCCAAACATCTTCCTGGGGGTGAATGAGGGCTCAGCGCAGTACAAGAAATGGTACTATGAGCTGATTGTGGACCAAGTGGAGCCGTTTGTGACAGCGGAGGCGACTCATCTTAGGATAGGATGGGCGTCTACACCCGGGTACTCCCCTTACCCAGGAGGGGGTGAGGGCTGGGGGGGCAACGGAGTCGGAGACGACCTTAACTCTTATGGTTTTGATGGACTACACCTGTGGTCAGGTGAGAGCGAAAGTAACATGTAGGATCAAACAGAGCTAAATTAATCCATATATTTATTATTTTGGGAATAAAGGAGTGGTTTGTGGTACTTTAGGTAACGTCTAGCCATCTGTCTGTTTGGATCTCATGTTTGTCGCCCCAGTGTGCTTTTTATTGTGAAATGGTTTGTTAATGTGTGTTTCCTGATGTACAGGCTGCATTGCTCGGACGGTCAGCTCCCCCAATCAGCACCTGCTCTGTGCCGATGATGTGGTGAGCTGCTGTCTGGATCTCAGTGCACCCAGTATCTCCTTCCGCATCAACGGGCAGCCAGTTCAGGGCATGTTCGAGAACTTCAATACAGACTGTCTCTTCTTTCCTGTCGTCAGCTTTTCTGCTGGAGTCAAGTGAGTGCACGTTATCCAGCTGTGTATGGCTTACGTGGGTATTTATATGGTAATAACTAGTATATTACAATGTAGTAATACAAACACGTTATGGAATAACAGGTGGATCTGCTGGTGGGTGTTAAAAATATATTCTGCAGCTTTAGTAAACCTCTAAAGTAGCATGCGATGATTCATCTTTTGTGTATCCTTCCATACATATCACTCTGCTATAATCCGGTGTGCTTTAGTGACAGACAGTTTGGCTCGAATGACTTCACAGTTTGTCATAATGCAATTACCCAACATTCCCTGCAGTGTCAGAGAAATTGCTTTATTATTTATTGTAGATCTAGAGCAGTGACAGGTTAGAAAAAGTTCAGCTTAGAATTTGGTAGCCTGGAGACAGTCACTCAGCAACCCTGATGCCTGATGAACATTATTTCCTGAATAGTGAGGTTTATGTAATTGTTTAAATGAGTTTCAATCCGTGTTGTGAACACACTTCATATTCATTTCTGTTGAAGCAAAACAAGATAGAATACTTCAGTCCCTGTTGCTTTAGTGTAGAGATTTAATATAGAAATTATCATTATATTTATACAAATAAATATATAACCAGGTTCAAAAGGTTTTAAGCAAAAACACTCAAAATCCCATCATGAATTATAAAGGAAAGGAAGATTATATAACAGAATAAATTAAATCCTATACAATCCTATATTCCACAGCGATGTGTCTGTCAGGGTAAGAAGGGAAGCGCATTAAGTCTAGACTGAACAGTGTTATGTGGCAATAAAATGAAGTCCGCTAATGACCTGAATGTATTGAATGACCAGGGTATACAGGAGTGAATTTTTCTTTTCTAATGGGACAAATTCTGAAAGTGTGGTTCTGGGGACACGAGTGTATGTATACTATATAACTTCTGTAATTTCTTTTGATTGTGTAAAGCTTTGTGACAATGACAATTGTTAAACGCACTATACAAATAAAAATTGAATATCGATATGCATAAATTATTACTGTTCACGGCTTGAAACTAAGGAGTTACAGAATTAAATGTAATGAGAACATAGATCCATAGATTGTTTTTTTATTTTATCTTGTCCATTATTTAATATAAGAGTAAGTGTGATGGGTTTTTTTAATCTTTTTTTTTTCTCTGTAGAGTGCGCTTTTTATTGGGCGGTCGTCATGGAGAGTTTAAGTTCCTCCCTCCGACGGGCTACGCGCCATGTTTCGAGGCTGTGTTACCGCGAGAGAAGCTCAGAGTGGAGCACAATCAGGAGTACAAACATGACCACGGCGTGACCCGAGACTTGCTGGGGCCAACACTCAGCCTGTCCCAGGCTGCATTTACACCCACACCTGTGGACACCAGCCAGGTACACCATCCTCATCCTACACAGCACTGAATAGGTGCATACAGCTTTATACACATACTGTTGGGCCAGTTAGATCTAAATAAGGAAATCCTTAAGAGCCTTTGATTGAATAATTACTCCATAACCGAAGCAGTGAGTAGCTTCTCATTTCTTAAACAACAATAACGTAAACTTTGGAGCAATCGGAAAATGGTCATGTGGTCTGATAAGCCCAGGGTAAGAAGGGAAGCGCATAAAGCGATGCAACCATCATGCATAGTGTCCACTGTACAAGCGTCTGGAGGCAGTGTTATGATTTGGAGTTCCTTCAGCTGCTCAGGTCTAGACTCAGCAACGTTATGTGGCAATAAAATTAAGTCAGCTGAGCACCTGAATGTACTGAATGACCAAGTTATCACATCGATGTGTTTATTTTTTTCCATATTCCAGGATGATAATACTAATACCTAATGATAAGGAATCATTTCATCATACCTGATTAGGCGATAATAGAATCCTGACCTTAACCCCACTGAAAGTCTTTGGGATGTGACTTTACTGAGTGGTTCGACTCTCCAGTCATTAAGACAAAATGTTGGCTACAAATGCATGCAACTTTGGACAGAAGTAAATGTTGTCGAAAGGCTGTTAAAACAATGCCACGGTGAATGGTTGCCAGAATCAAAGCTAAAGACATTCCAAGTTCATTTTAGTGAGTGGGACTTATCTGGGCCAAGCAGAGTACGTTTCACTATATTGTTCAAGTTACTTTGTTTGGCTTGGTGTAAAAGTATGTTATACAAGGCTTGTATGCCCGGTGCAAAGTGGTGTTTTTTTGCTGCACACAAACCAGGCACATACTGTAACCAGGTACACACTGTAGAATGCACTTCAGTAATTCAGCTAGTTTTTATTTAATATGTATAATAAGATTTTGAACAGAAAATATTAGATCCAAGGCTATATCACAATTAGACTTAATTGGTTATTAGTTACTGAGACTGAACTCATTTACGCCATGTCACTAATAACTACAAAACTTCAATAATAATAATAATAATGCGTGTTCCGCAAGACGAGCAAAGATTTTCAATAAATTTTGACTTGAAAAATGAGCAAGTCTTGGTTTACGAGTGCCGAGTATCATGTATCACGCATGCGCTCTTGTTTTGACACCAAGCGTCACGTGACCACAACTGAGCCAATGATTTTTCTCTCTCTTGCGCTGCGGAATTGTGGGTCTTAGTGCTTATTTCTTACTGGTATAATCAACATCTCCCTCTCTGTTTCAGCGTGTCTCCTATGTGTGTGCATGCACATAATTTGACACCGACGCACACACACACTCTCTTACCTTTACACCCCCCCTCCCCGGCTTCACACACACACACACATACAGACACACACTCTCTTCTCTACACAGAAACTCTGCTCTGTCGCGATTCTTTTCAAAGGTAAAGCGCTGGTTCATGTTTTATTATTATTATTTTTTCTTTACAGCAGAGATTCTGTTAGTATGCGCTCACGCAAGTGTCATTCGATTCCTTTTTTCCCGTTAAAACAGTGTTTCCGTTGTGTATGTGTTAGTTGTGAAACTTAAAAAGCGAGGTGGGGGAGGGAGGAGGGGTTTTACTGTGTAAGATGAGGCGAGGGAAGGGGCTAATTCCACACACACACACACACACACACACACACACACACACACACACACACACACACACACACACACACACACACAAATACCTGGCGCCTGTGAACAAACGGAAACACTTATCGGTCGGGATTTATTTTTACTTTTTTTTAAAGGTAAAGTGCAGGTTAATTTGTTTTATTTTCACTTTATATATTGTATTAATTACTGTTATGTGTTTATTTTATTGGGTTGTGGAATGAATAATTTGAGTTTTCATTATTTCTTATGGGACAATTTGGTATATTGGTGTTTTGGTATATGAGCCCAGAAAAAAGTATGCTCGTAATCCAAGGTTTCACTGTATTTTTTGTACACCGCCTGAGATGATCATGTCATGATAACAAATCAAACTTGTGCAAATGAATATCCTTACCTTCTTCATCCATTTTCACTTGCTTGTTTTATAAGTTATAAAGTACTTCATATGAAATAATCATCAGAACTGAAGCTATAATTTGCTAGGTCTCTCTTTTACCTGTGAGACAAAGCATTAGCTAATGCTGTAGGTAATCATCAGGTAATGTTTGTTATTTTTGGCTCCAAAAGACACTGGCAAAAATATTGCAAAAATTACTAAATAAATACTTCCAACATAACACCTAATGTCAGTTAATGGTGCTTCTGCCATTGACATCATCATCATAGTCAAGTGTCTGAAAAAGATCAATACTATACAATACATGAGTAATAGGGACATACTGTATACACTATATTGCCTCCACGTGCATATGAACTTCCAATTCTTAACCCATAGGGTTTAATATGATAATGGCTCTATAACATCTTCACCTCTTCTGTGAAGGCTTTCCACAAGGTTTAGGCGTGTGCTTATGGGAATTTTTGACCATTGTTCCAGAAGTACATTTGTGAGGTCAGACACTGATGGCCTGGCTCACAGGCTCCGCTCTAATTCATCACAAATACTGTATGTTCTGTCGGGTTGAGGTGCAGGCTCATGTTGGAACGGCTGTGGGGTTGATGTTCAGTGAAAGGAACTCTTCCTTTTCCTACATTACTGCGCACGGGTCTCAACCTACTGTAATAGAATACCTTCGGGATGAATTAGAGCAGTGGCTCTATGGATTAAGCATGGGATGTTACTCAAGTACATATGCATGTGAAGGCAGGCAAGTGAATACGTTTGGCAGTACAGTGGAGCTCTGTGCACTGAGTTTGAGTGTTAATTGTTAAAGTATCTGATGAAATTCTGTTAAAATGCGTGTGTCCCTTAGATCGTGTTGCCTCCTCATCTGGAGCGAATCCGAGAGAAGTTGGCAGAGAACATCCATGAGCTCTGGGTTATGAACAAGATCGAGCTGGGCTGGACATATGGCGTGGTGAGTTGACACAACAGCAAAATCATATATAACTTGAACGATCTGTGGAGAAAACTAATATCTGAATATGAATGTAACCAAAGGATCTACAGCCTGTGTTTTTTTTTTTTTTTTTTGGTCGAAAATTGAAAGCATAATGTGCGATAGAGCTGAGATAATGATCCAAACAGATGCTGTTTTCCCACATGATTGCTGCATGTCTTGCTGTAATAGATTCTCCCAGCATGAAAACTCTTGCGAGATTGCGAACAGCACCGCACACACATCCAATTTATTAACCCGGCTCCGAAGTGTCGTAAAGGGTTGGAATAAAATGAATAAGCAGAAAGGAGGCCAGCGTTGTGTCCCTAGTTCAGCTCTCTGCTCCAGATACTGTAAATACCTGACAGAATCGGATCTTTCTGGAAGTTTAGCTCTAGAAAGTGGAGATGTTGCTTATCATCATTCTAGCTTCTTAGTATTCAAAGATTAATTAATACGTCAGTGTTTAAATGAACTAAATGGGACATACAGGAAAATAGAAAGGGAGTTTTCTGGAAGCGACCTGAGTGACAGTACTGCTTCAGTACGGATGTTATATTAAATGACAACTTTTTCACTTTTTTTGAACACTGAAAAAAGGTGGGATAGAAAATAAGGACTGATGAAGCACATGAATGAATGAATGAATGAATGAAAGTCAGCTATTAAGACACATTAAATCAGATTTTTCATGAACAGGACACAGAACAGTTTATTGCCATAATAATAATAATAATAATAATAATAATAATAATAATAATAACATTAATCACTCAGTCACTGCAAATTTCTCACTTTCCCACATTGGATTCTGCCCGAGTTTACTGGCTGCCAGCCCATAAAAATGCCACTTGACCCACAGCACAAGCAGAAAACTTGCTGCTCAGGCAGGAATGAAGACACACAAGTCAACCATCACAGGAAACTATTTCAGTGTAGTAAATTATATACAATAAAAAGAGGTTATGTAATAGTAATTTGTTTATGCTGTGTGCTTTTTCATATTCTCACTTACTTATAGACTTAATGACCGATACCATAATTAATTTGTACTCTTCTGTAAAGACCCAAGCTGACCTGAGCTGACATAGACTAATTTTAATGTAAGAATCTACCTGCCATATAAAAGAGTCAACCTGCCGGTTACAATTCCAACCAAACTTGGCACAGTACTTGCTCTAAGATGTCAGTCAGTGTAGTAATACATAAACATAATACATACATTACTTCAGTAGAAGTGAAAAGTAATAAAAGAAGTAAAAGTAAAAAAGTATTCAGTGAAAAGATACTCAAGTACTGAGTAACAGTTTCAATCGCAATGTCTTTTCTTTTTTTTTTTTTTTGGAAATGATAATAGTTATATAGTAGTGTGGTTATACAGTATATATATATACAGTATATATTATGTATGTAGGACGGATTCACAGGTAGGATGAATTTATAGAACACCGGTTGATTAATTTCTTTTTTCCCACTATGCCGCCTGACCTGATTGGTCAGATGGAGTCATGCGATTATTTATTGTTGCTGCGTCCGATTGGTGAAACAATACCGGCTGCATATGTACAGTATATAAGCATAGAACTTTGACAGTAGCCCTGCAACATTATAGAATAGGTTAATATTAACAACATCGTTGTAATACGTTATTGTTTCTATAGTAACAGCTCATTAAGAGGGACTTATAAATATATACATGTGTGTGTGTACAGATATACTGTATGCGTATACATACAGAGTGAAAAGTCTTATTTTGGGTTAAACCCCTCCTCCCACCCTCTCACTCTCTCTTTCCATCCCTCGGTGCTGAAGATTGGGTGGCAGCGTTGTGATTGGCTGCGTGATCTATTACTGTTACAGCTAATTAAAGTCACAGCATGTTAGAATGAAGGAAGGCTTACTGCCCCCTCTCTATCTTTCTGCCTCCTTTTTTCTTAATACCTTCACACATTCGCTCTCGTTTCTGCACATATTCTCTCTTAAACACACACACATTCACACACAACAAACTCTTTTCGCTTTCAGAGCTGCAGTGGGCTGCGCTTTCCCCGTTTGACACACCTGATTCAGTTCACCTGATTCATCTCTTAATTAGCTTATGCAATGTTTCCAGTGCAAGAGCATGTAATTGGCAAACTTTGTACAACTTTCGTCTTCATTTTACTCTACTCATTTTCTCCTTCCTTCTATTTAATGCTGTAATGGTGAAAACGATGGCGAAGGTTACCGCATCATGAATTCTAATCAGCTACCAGTGTGCAAACATCCAAATTTTTTACTGAGGGTTAAAATACTTTTGTACCCACTGTATGAAGATGACATTATTATATACACGATTGTTTTGCTTTCTTTCCATACAGTTTGATGTTGTACTACTAACGACGCATCACTGTCTGCGTTTGTCCTGCAGGTTAGGGATGACAATAAGAGGCAGCACCCATGCCTAGTGGAGTTCTCCAAACTGCCAGAACAGGAGCGCAGCTACAACCTGCAGATGTCCCTGGAGACCCTGAAGTACGCCAAACATTCCATGTAAATTACTTAGCACAGTAATAAATAGAACAGTAAATAATCGCAGCATAACAAATGACAAATAAACTTTTAATAATATAGAATTAATAATATGTTATTAGTAATATTAAAAAATAGAGCAACAAAATTGCAACTAATTACAAAGGATGTTCGACTTTTGATTGTGCAGAATAACAGACAGTTATGGTGGCTCAGAGGGCTAAGGCACTGAGTTACTGATCAGAAGATTGGCAGTTCAATTCCCAGCTCAGCAAGGTTGCCATTGTTGCCTCCCTTGAGCAAGGCCCTTAACCCTGTCTGCTCCAGGGGTGCTGTATCATGTCTGACGCCAGGTACACTGGGATATGCGAAAAAGGAATTTCACTGTGCTGTAATGTGACAAATAAAGGCTTTACTTTACTTTTCCTTCATTAAAAGTCAATTAATTTTATGCCATCATTCATGGGAAGTCCCATTTTGACCTGAACGCAAATTTACAAATTTTGACAAAGGAATTTTACAAACATAAATACAGGCACATTCAGCTTAAATCATAGCTGTTTAGTCTTCATTTATTATTCCTGCACGATCAGCAGCTAAAGCAAGCTAGGCCAACAAAGCTTTTAAAAAAAACCCGGAAATTCATCCTTGACATTAAATCTAAACACGAGTTTAAGCCCTGAGATGGTGAGCAACATTCTTGGCAATACCTGAGAACACCGGGCAGGTACACACTCCTACATACTATGTACCTTTACACTCCATCCATTCCTACACACAGTCTCTCTTAGGCAGTATTCACACCCACACTTGTGGCCACCGGCCAGGTACACACACACACCTACACACTACATTTAGACGTATTCCATTTAAATGAGGTAAATAAATGTGGGGGGACTTAATTCTTTATTTTTTACTTGGATGAACACTTGTTTGGTGGTTGACTTGCCTTTAAATTAGCATTCGTCAGTAAAAGATAAATTATAGAGCGATAGGCCATCAGAACTTTCCATATGTGTACAGTATATGAGTGTGAGAGCATGCACATGCTTGGTGCCATCCATTGGACCTGGCATCGTGTACAGGATTTGTTCCTGCTTTATCCCCTAACAGAACTATGTTTCCTTTATCCCCTAGTGCTTCAGATCCACAGCCCTCACCAGGATATAAAGCGGATACTAAAAAGAGCGAGCAAATGAATTCATTTTAATATTTAACCAGCTTGCACAGTTCGAGTCTAACTGGGTCACCTTGGTGTTGAGTCACTCCTGTGAGCGCTGTTCTACCTGAGAACTTTGTGAATTTTGTCCTAGATGATTGTTTTATAACTTCTGCATTATTAAAAGTCAGTAAGCATACACACAACATATTCAAAAGTAATACACACTATATGGACAAACCTGGTATTAAGCCAAATCTGTTCATTATTGAATGTTCAATCACTTATGCCCAGTGAAAAGCAATCTTAATGCTTCAGTATGCCAAGACATCTTGGACAATTCTATGCTTCCAGGTTTGTGACAACAGTTTGTTGAAGGCCCTTTTCTACTCCAACATGACTGTAGCCCCAGTGCACAAAGCAGTGACTATGAAGACATGGTTTGATGAGTTTGGTGTAGAAGAACTCGACCGGCCCTAACACAGAGCCCTGACCTCAACCCCATCGAGCACCACTGGGAAGAACTGGAACAGAGATTGCGAGCTGGGTCTTCTCGCCCCAACATCAGTGCCTGAGCCTTATAAAGTGCACAGATTCCCACAGAAACACTACAAAATCTTGTGGACAGCCTTCCAAGAAGAGTGGAAGCTGTTATACAGTAGTTTCAAAAGCAAGACCAACATTTTGACGTCTATGTATTTGGATACACTGTCTTTGCAGGTTTGGCGAAATACTTTCGTCCACACATTGTACATTGCCCTCTAAGGTGCAACGGGTCAAATTATTGGACTGGATCAGGCAATGACAACAACTAAGCATTATTTATAGTGCTGTGCTGTAAACATTTTGGAAGAAATATGGTTAAAAAAAGTATCACTTAAATGCTTGGCGAAGTTGCGTCATAAAACATACACAGTAAAAATCAGAGCCTGTGTTTAATAGTGAAAGTAAGAGCATTTCCATACATGCACATTGTGATAAGAACGCACAGGATTGGGACTGAATAGCTGTGTGGAAATAAGAAAACTACTATTAGTTAGTGAGACTCAGAAAAAAAGACTTCAGTTTCCTGGGAAACATCAAGACTGGAATTTGGTGCAATGGGAAAAGGGCATGTGGTGTGCCGAGTCCAGACTGACCGTACCCCAGAGCATCAGGGTAAGAACGGAAGTGCATGCTTCTAGTATATACAGTACACATAGACTAAACCATAGTTTTGATTCCGTAAGAAACACTACGAGGGTGAGGGTGTGAAGAAACCTTGTGTTCGTGTAATCGATATTTCCGCATTGCTGCATGTAGTTCAGCGCCCACCCCGCATCAGGTTACAGAAATGTTGAATATATCTTCCTGCCATCCTTCCTTCCTTCCTTATCGTCTCCTCGTCTCCAGCTGGAGATCATTACTCCTCCATTGAGGCACACACTCCATCTCTGCGTGTGTTTGTGTGTACACAAATGTGTGAAAAACTGTTTTTTTTAATATATTTTTTTGTGCTTAATTTGCCCATAGCGGTTTGACGCTTGTTGGCTCTCCTCTTGATTAAACGCTGGTAACGAGTGCTGTGCGGTGCAGCGCTACACTGGAGTGACACACTCCACTCTCAGACTCACCCTGTTCCTACACACTAGAGTGTGTGTGAGTCAGATCACACACACTCACTCAGGAACAGACAGAAACTTTTTGTTATTTAACTGTAACACAGTGCACACCGTTATAAACCATCTGCTCTGTTTAATAGCAGATTTATCATAGTATATACGTTGAAACTTTTTATTGGTCATACTGTAGGAGAGAGACTGTATACAGTAGGCTTCATATATTAGATACGCGCGGTATGCAGATGTGTTTTATTAGAAAATGCTTATACTGGAGGAAACAAGCATTCTGGTCATCTATTAATGATGAATTATATCTAAACATGAAGCATATAACGAAAATTTTAAATTGTAGAAAGGGTTGCGTTCGAGTAAAAAGGGACTTAAAAAAGAGGCATTAAACAAATGAGACTTCAAGCATAGTACAGTGGTGAGACTCTTAGCTGCAGTAAAACGTGAATAGTTCAAACACTGATTATGACAATGCCTGTCTAGGTGGCTCAGAGACCACTGTAGTCGTTCCTTTGAACGTTAGTACTGTAACTACAGTTACAATATCTTGCTGGTGGCTATATTAGGCAGCAAGTGAACTAGTTGTCTTGAATTTAAGCCTTTATTTGTCACATATACATTATATTACTGCACAGCTAAATTCTTTCTTCGCATATCCCAGGGTAGCTGGGGTCAGAGTGCTGGGTCAGCGATAAGACAGCACCCTGAAGCAATGGGTGGTGGAGCTGGGGCTTGAACCGCTAACCTTCTAATCAGTGCCTTAACTTTAAGAGCTACCATTACAGTACCACTGCAGTTGATGTGTTGAAAGCAGAAAAAAAAATATGGGCAATTTTTTTTTTTATGATTTAAGGGCCAAATTGTGATGTTTAGTCGATTGGGTCAGAGCAACTCCAACACTGCAGTTACTGTTGGATGTTTCCATCTGCAGTGGTCAGACCAGAAGTGACCCAAGAAAGGAAAACCAGTGAACTGGCAACAGGGTTATGGGTGGCCAAGGCTCACTGATGCGCATGGGGAGTGAAGACTCATTCGCTTTTGTCCGGTCCAATAGAAGAGCTACTATAGTTCAAATTGGCAAAATGATTAATACTAGTTTCAGCAGAAAGGAGTCAAAACACACAGTGCATCACAGTTATGGTGGTAAAGGGTGGGATCTACCCAATGTTAGTGGTGTATATAATGCTGTATGTATATGTACTGTAAATAGCATTATGACTATGCTCTTATGTACTGCATGTACAGTATATAAAACCTATATATGGATATTGTCTATGTATACAGATGTGGCCATTATGAATGAATGGTTTTTCCCGTGAAAGGCCGCAATTTGTCTTGCGCTATGCCGCGGAATCCCACAAGCACCATTGAAGAATTTAAATAAATGTGTTGTGCTTCACTGAATATCTTCCAGATGGCGCATAGAAGGACTTTATCTAAAAGCCAGACCAAGTGCAATGAAGAATTGTGTATAATTAGTTTGCCTAAAACAATATTGTTTCCAATGCTGATGCAAACGCAAATTTTATTTTGTTTTACAATAGATCTTTCATGGTGAATGTGTGTATATATGGAAAATCTTATCGTGACAACATTGACTAAATACTGTACAGGCATCATGTTGACTTAGTGTTTAGCACTGTCACCTTGCACCTCCAGGGTCCGGGTTTGATTCCCGGCCAGGTTCGATTCCCGCCTCTTGCTTGGTGGGTTTCCTCCAGGTACTCCGGTTTCCTCCCACAGTTCAAAGACCAAATTTCACAGTTTTGGTCAGTGTTGTGTACCAGAAGCTTATAGTCACGGTGTGCTGTGATATTTAACCCCTGCAGGACCCTGTTAGCTCTGGGTTGCCATGTTGGAGTGGCGGATGAACGAGCCTTGGAGAAAGTCAAACATCTCAAGCTCTCAGCCAAGTGAGTGTTTTTTTTTCTGGAAAGCATTTTTTTTTGCTTATTCAAGTGCAAATGTTAATCAGCAGTATGGAGCAATGTATGAGTTTAATTGCATTACACTGACAGTTTTTGTGTATATGTTTGTGTGTGTGTGTTTGTGCCTTATTTTTCAATGAAGATATGAGCTGTCCAGTGGCTATAAACCCGCACCTATGGATCTGAGCCACATCAAACTCGCCTCTACGCAGGAAGCAATGGTGGACAGACTGGCCGAGAACGCTCACAACGTCTGGGCCAGAGACCGCATTCGCCAAGGATGGACGTACGGCATCCAGCAGGTAAGTGTGTTTGAATGTCTGTGTGTGTGTGTGTGTATTTTTCTTGCAGACAGAGTGAGAGGTGATCACAGAGAGACAGACAAACATTTTGATAACACAGCTACCTGTCAGCTGAGACGGAACAATTAACGTCACCCAGAGATTTCCTAAACGCAGAGAAATAGAAAGAGACAAAGAGACGGACGCGGAGGAGCGATGACTCTGCGTCTGGGTGCCGTTACTTTTGTCACAGTTATTCATGGAGGTATTAAGGGTTCTGCATGGAAGCATTCCTAAAACGATCCTGACACTCAGCATCACCCGTGAACACAACTGCTGTCTGACGCAGAGATGCTTAGCCTGATCACACAGAAGGCTGCAGAATAATCATTACCGTTCGAGCACAATTACAACCAACACGAAAAGTCCCTGCACACAGCACAGGGGATTAGAGCATGATCTTTTAGTTAAAAGACTTTTTCTTTCTTTCTTTCTTTTCTTATTTCTTTCTTTACTGTACAGTGGAACCTTGGATTACAAGCATAATTCATTCCAGAAATGGGCTCATATTCCAAAACACTCGTAAACCAAATTTTCCTGTAAGAAATAATGAAAATTCTAATTATTTTTTCCATAGCCCCAAAAAATTAATAAATACATAATTAATACAATATATAAAATAAAAATAAAGCAAATTAACCTACCCTTTACCTTTAAAAAAAAGTGAAAATAAATCTCGAGAGATAAGTGTTTCCGTTTGTGCGCGCAGGTGGCGTGTATTTGTGTGTTTGTGTGTGTGTGTGTGTGTGTGTGTGTGGAATTAGACCCTTCCCTCTCCTCGGCTTACACAGTAAAACTTCTCCTCCCTCCCCCACCTCGCTTTTTAATGTTCACAACAAACACACACACTCAACGGAAACACTGTTTTAATGGGAAAAAAAGAAATCTCTCAAATAACACTCGCATGAGCGCATACTAATTGAATCACTGCTGTAAAGTAAAAAACAAACAAAGAAATGAACCAGCATTTTACCTTTGAAAAGAATCGTGACAGACGGGAGTTTTCTGTGTAAAGCAGAGAGTGTGAGTGAAGCCGGGGAGTGAGGTGTAAAGGCGAGAAAGTGTGTGTGTGCATGTGTGTGTGTGTTGTTGTCGAGACGAGCACTAAGACCCAGCAGGGTAGACGATTACCCACAATTCCGCAGCGCAAAAGAGAGAAAAATCATTGGCTCAGGAGTGATCACGTGACACCTGGTGTCAAAACAAGAACACATGAGTGATACATACGTAAACCAAGACTTGCTCGTTTTTTAAGTCAGAATATATTAAAAATCTTTGCTCGTCTTGCGGAACACTCGTAAACTGCATTACTCGTAATCCGAGGTTCCACTGTATTTCCCTTTTTTCCACATTTGACCTCTTTCTTTTTTTTTCTTTCTTTTAATTTTTTTCCTTACTTCATTTCCTTTCTTTCCATTTCTTTCTTTCTTTCTTTCTTTCTTTCTTCTATGTACTTATTTTCTTATTTTTTTATTTTCTTTCCTTCCATATTTTATTTATCTTTTCTCTCTTTTTATATATTCTTTTTCTTTCTTTCTTTAACTATTTCTTTCTTTTTTATTTCTTTATTTATTTCCGTTCTATTCACATTTTTCTTTTTTTCTTCCCTTCTTTCTGTCTATTCATTAATGTTTTAATTTATTTCTTTATTTTATTTTGTTCCACATTTTCTTTCTTTCTTTATGTATTTATTTCTTTTCTTACTTCATTTCCCTTTTTCCAAATTTCTTCTTTCTTTTTTAACTATTTATTTATTTTCTCACTTATTTATTTCCCTTCTTTCCCCATTTCATTCTTCTTTTTCTTTGTTCTTATCTTTTTATTTATTTTACTTCTTCCTTTCTTTCTCTTTATTCCATATTTCTTTCTTTCTTTCTTTCTTTCTTTCTTTTTTTCTTTCTTTCTTACTTCTTTCTTTTTTATTCCTTTTAACTATTTCTTTCTTTTCTTGCTTCTTATTTATTTCCCCTTTTCCCCACTTTCTTTCTTTCTTTCTTTCTTTCTTTCTTTTTTATAATATAACTATATATTTATAGTTTTCCTTACTTTTTTACCCTATGTTTCCCATATTTCCATATGATCTTTTTTTTCTTTCTTTCTTTCTTTCTTTCTTTCTTTTTTTCTTTCTGTAAATCTATCTTATTTTTTCCACTTCTTTGCTCTTACTTTCCACATTCCTTCCTTCCTCCCTCAGTTGTTTCACTCCGTCTGCGGTACACACTTCTCAGATGCGGTGCTCGTTCCGTGTCATTTCTTTCCCACCTGCCTGCTCCATGTTGCTGTAGATGCCACTCATTTACACCTCCTGTACCACCGGGTGAAATCACTCATCACTAACCGAATGGTGTCAGCGGATCATCTCCTGAAACTGTCATGATATGAACATCATCATGTGTTCCTCGGTGTTCATAGTTACTTAGTTAACATAGTTCGATCAGGGTAAAGAAATGACCAGACAGCCATCTCAGTGTGTGAACTGCATTTTGAAACGGTAATCCTTTGATGTTATAATGATATGTCGAGCTGGCGATTTCAGTTCAGTGATCCAGTGGTCTTTGGTTAACATCCATGCTGGTGTCCACACCCCTGTCAGAGGAGGTGCCAGAGATCACAGAGGGTACGCGGGCCTTTGTCTGCTCTTGGGATGTGAGCTTGTCATAATTAGAGATGCACATGTTAAATGAGATCATAATTACACACTTACAGTATAATTAAAAGTCTGCATTAAGAACTGATTAAAAAGATACATTCTTTGCCCTTACAGTCTATCCTTCAGCTTTAGTATTTCTTATATGTCATCACTCTTAACATCCAGCTTAGGAACATTTATTAACCTGGATGCTTTATGTACACAGAACACCGGAGAACACACGATGCATTTTTTTCTTTTCACCTCCTCTGTATCTTTTGTTGTAGGATGTAAAGAACAAGAGGAATCCACGGCTGGTGCCTTACGCCCTTCTGGACGAGAGAACCAAAAAATCCAACAAGGACAGCTTGCGAGAGGCCGTGCGCACCTTACTAGGTTACGGTTACAACCTGGAGGCTCCTGACCAAGACCACGGTATCTATCCTCTTTTAAACCTGCTACATGTCCTCTGATGTGATCGTGACTATGAACTGCTTTGCTAGATTCTCTCTCCACGTCAGTCACAGCAGCTGTTACTCTTCAGCCGCACTTGTAGGTAGCAAGTCTGTGATAAAGAGAAGATGGCGAGTCGGCAGCCAGATGTTACGTTATGCTAACTTAAGGTAGAAGTTCACCTGATCAATGCACTCTTAGAAATTAAATAATAGAAATCCACACCTATAATCTTGGGGCATAGAAGTAATGATAACAGCACTCTGCTATCTGTAGTAGTGCATCACACTTGACAGTGACATTAATAGAATTCAATTATAAACGCTTTGCAAAGTCAGCAGCAGTGATTTTCAGCAGAAAAGCAGAGCAGCTACAGCAGTGTTCAGATGATCCAAGTCTTTTATCTCACTGTCAAGTACACCTTAGGACACTCTGAAGCAGAGTTCTTCTCTTTTCTTTTCTTTTCTTTTTTTTTTTTTTACATGTAATTTATAGTTCTATGAATTCTATTCTATCAGTTCTATGAATTCAACATCTGGTGGTATTCCATTTAGTCCTTATTTTTGAGGATAGTTCAAGTCCCAGCAAGAACCCTTGTGTTGGATGAGCGGTGTAACATACAGTACAGTAGTTGCGATAATGTTGTGATGATGTTCAATGTTGGAACAATGTTGTTTTTGAAACTTTGATAAAATGATGTTGGGATGATGTTGAATGAACAACCCAAACACAAAGTTGCAAATGAAACCTCAAAACAACAAAATTCAAACCTGTATTTGGAGCTTTTATGCTCGTTAACGTCCATTCACACGATATCCGAATACATCCTTGGTCCCTGAAAGGCGTTTTCACATTAGGGCCTGAGGCTCGTTTTTTTCTGAGAACAATCGACCCCAAAGTCTGGATAATTTTGATCAGTGAGAACACGATCGTTTCAAGCTCGGGACCTGTGCCCAAGTCCGATTGAAGAGGTGGCCTCGAGAACGATACAGCATACTGTACCCGCGCACGGATCGAATCAGATATAGAAGCCAATTTCCCCAGAATGCCGTTCTGTTTAAATGCGACATCATAAGTGCCACCTGTCTCCTGCATTCTTCGTGTGCGTACAGCGTGTGCCGATCTCAGCCTCTGAACTACACTGCTAGAGCTGATAAAATGGAAAGGCACGCGAGGGCGTCTCTCTTGACATTTTTTTTTATCATAGACATAACTTCCTCGTTCTCTTTTTCTCTTCCTGTCTTCTCGACTCACAAACTAAGTCGTGCACACTGATATCTGCTCTATAAAAGAGTGTAAATATGCAAGTGTACCTGAGAGCAGAGAAGAAAAATGAAATGAACGCTGGCTAGTAAGGGAGTGAGAAGCAGTTGTTCCTGGGCACTCATGCCTAAATGAAATCCTAATAATCCATGAACACATGGACAACACACCTTAATACCATTGTTGTTCTGACATCTCTAAGGTTGCCAAATTAATGCCACCACAACATTTCAACAACCAAAATAGTCCTGTTTGGACAATTTTTTTTTATGATCAGGCCTGGAGCCTGTCCCAGGTGACATATTGCACGAGGCAGGGAACACCCTGGACAGGGGCACACACGCTCATTGACACACTATGGGCGATTTGGGAACGCCAGTTAGCCTAATTTGCATCTCTTTAGACGGAAACTGGAGTCCTCGGAGGAAACACACCAAGCACGGGGAGGGAATCGAACCCAGACCCTGGAGGTGCGAGGTCTCAGTGCTAACCATGCCACTGCGGATTACAGGAGCAATAATTCCTTAACGCTTGGCACAGAAGGGGAGGTTTAATTAACACATAAGGACTATAAGATGATATACAGTACACACCAAAAGTTTGGACACACCTTCTCATTCAAAGAGGTTGAATTTGTAGTATGGTAAAAAAAAAAAAAAAGCAGCTAAGTAAAGAAAAACGAGTGGCCATCATTACTTTAAGAAATGAAGGTCAGTCAGTCCGAAAAATTGGGAAAACTTTGAAAGTGTCCCCAAGTGCAGTCACAAAAGCCATCAAGCGCTACAAAGAAACTGGCTCACATGCGGACCGGCCCAGGAAAGGAAGACCGAGAGTCGCCTCTGCTGCGGAGGATAAGTTCATCCGAGTCACCAGCCTCAGAAATCGCAGGTTAACAGCAGCTCAGATCAGAGAGCAGGTCAATGCCACACAGAGTTCTAGCAGCAGACACGTCTCTAGAACAACTGTTAAGAGGAGACTGTGTGAATCAGGCCTTCATGGTAGAAGATCTGCTAGGAAACCACTACTAAGGACAGGCAACAAGCAGAAGAGACGCGTTTGGGCTAAAGAACACAATAAAGAACACAATAAAGAAAAGTCTTTGAATGAGAAGGTGTGTCCAAACTTTTGGTCTGTACTGTAAATATAATATATAAAAAGGTGAAGAAAAAAGGTGACTATATTACAACAGTGATCAAAGGGTTTGGAGACAAAAAATTTAATTCAGTGTCTTAATGATGTTCTCAATCTTTTTAAAAATAATTACAATCGAGACCATATAATAATAATGAATAATGTGTTATTTTATGCAATAAAATTGCGATACAACAATCAAAATTTAGTATCTTTAAAACCTGCTGGATCCAGCTGGGCAGAGATTCAGAAAGACATCTGCAGAAAGACGATTCTTCTGTCACTCGCTCAATCCATGCCTGCTTGATTGCTTCCTGAAGACCATGTACGGAAGACATCATGTTTCTTGACTGCTCCTGTCTTCTTCACCATTGTCTAACCGGTTTCTGTTGAGATGACCCAGGCCATGGCTCCAGACACTGAACACCATCTTCACATGGCCACAGTTCTTCAGCTGTGGATGTGCTAGATCTAATGAGTGACATCGCCTGTTTTGTGCACAGGGGGAATTATATATAATACATAGCATATGTTTCGTCTTAGTATTTTGGGCCACCATTGTGTATGGGTGGATTTGCTATAATGACTAAGTGGTAGCTGGAGGGGGGGGAGAAGTGGAAGATGATCATGGCTGTCGGTCTCGTCACGCTGTGTTTTTCTGGCAGTGCTCTAGGATTCCTGAGGGAGTCTGGATTTTACCTTGTTTTGCTGCAGCTTTCCTTTGAAATCAATAACCAGCTGAAATCTGACACATTTCTAGACACTGCGGATCCTCCCACTTTATCCTGCACATTGCACTGCTTTTCGTGGTCTAGCACAGACACGCACACACACTTCGACTCTGTTAACTATCTGATTCGTGGTGGCTGCAGAAAGTGAACCGGGACTAGGGCTGGAAACGTGTGCTCTGGATATAAATTTCCTCAGAAGCTAACGATCTGTACTCTAAGTCCTGGACTCTAGCTGCAGTGACACGATTAGATCCTGCCAAGGCAGAACCTTTGAACGTTTTTTCTTTTAGTGAAATGGTGCTCTGCTGAAAGATAAGTGATTCAGTTACTCTGGCAACTGGTAATGGTCACACATTTGGGTCTTGAAAGAGGACGGAGAAAAATAACCATTGTGAGATTGTTGAATAGTGTTGATTTCACTCATTTTTGCATAACCATATCACTAGGACGCATGCTGTTATGGACAAAAAATGAACAAGCACACTTTCGGGGAGCTCCGAGATCTGTGTTCACTTGGTAAAGAAATTGAAAAAATAGAACCTTTAATAAAAGTGTCCAGAACAATGTGAGCTAGTCGATACAAAGTGAGAAGTCGACAACAATAAACAAAACATTTGGCTATATTGTGTCTGCGATGTCAATTATTCTATAACAATTTTTCTTTTTTCATAGACGTGTTGTATTAGAGAGATATTTTACTCACAGTCATGCAGGGAAACTGAATATTGGCACGGCAGTGATTAGCTTCGTCGTAAACCCGCAGCGCTGAATCACAGGTGGTTGATGTTTAGTATGAGTGCATGATTGCGGGTTAAATATTGCTTAATTGCAACAGCAATTAGCTAATGCGTATGATTTCCTTATTAATGAAAGAAAAGTGAATACAGCATATTATTTTGTAGTTATAGGTCATGTTGTGGGCTTTCTGATAAAACAGGTTAGTTCTGGTTATCACTTAAATTTAGAAGTTAATACTAGGAAAAATGAGTTAAGGAAAGCACAATGTATGTCTGTGAAAGACGATCTCGCCTGAAGTGGCTCAGAGTCCACTACAGTCGTTCTCCTGAACAGTCAGTGAGTGATACGCATGATTCCTGAAAATCGACAGGTAACTAACATGTCAGTAACTTGCAGAAGATACACATCTGTCTGTGGGACCTGTACACACAATCATTCACCAGCACCGCTTTCACATTACAGAGACTTGGCTGGGAGTTATTGCCACATCTTTCTATTAAAGAAATTCCTGGGAGGCCAGCGTCCAATCAGAGAAAATTTTCTACCTTGATGGTATCCAGGCACTGGTGAAACTCTGGGATAAGTGCATTAGTGTAATAGGGGATTATATAGAGAAATTAAGAAAGTTTTACTCTCATAACTGTGTTCTGTTATTCTAGTTAATAAAAAGTCCCCGTTTTGCACATCTACCAAGTCTGTGTAAACTGTTACCGAAGACATGATGATCTGTTCGATCGAGCACATTAATACAGTATAAACCTTAGAGTGCTTGAATGTAACCTGTCCACACTCAGCACTGCTGCAGTGTATTATGTAAAATAATGGTCAACATTTGTCTAACCAATATTAGACGCCTTTATGAGTTTTCTTGTCTTCTGTCTTCTCCAGCAGCCCGAGCGGACATTAACAACGTATCTGCAGAACGTTTCCGGATCTTCCGTGCTGAAAAGACCTACTGTGTGAACGCTGGGAAGTGGTATTTTGAGCTGGAGGTGGTGACGGCAGGCGAGATGAGGGTGGGCTGGGCTCGTCCGGGCTGCCTGCCGGACCAGGAGCTGGGATCCGATGACCAGGCCTTCGTGTTTGATGGATTTAAGGTAAGGAAAGAGAAATGGCTAATTCCACTGATACTGTATGAAAGAACCAAAGTATGATAACTCATGCATTTTGACATTGCTTATCACGCTTCATTTATTTGTTTATTAATCCATTATTGATCTGTTGCCTGGACACACAGCATGCTGGGATATCACTCACAATTACCTTTTAATAAACAGTCTGTTCTGTTAAAAGTCATTGCATGTATGGGTCAGGAGAGGATTATATTACTAGTTTTTCCAGCATGAAAGTTTTTAAACTTTTTTTTCTAAACCAACTTTCGTCAAGCCCATTTCTATATCCTGTACAAATTTAGATTTTGATTAAAATATCCCGTAAGCCCACTTGTCTCTGGCCATGCTCCGAAGCTTTATTTGATGGCAGAGTGTGAAGCTCATGATAGCTGCGAATTGAGTGTGTATCAGTGAACATGGAGGCTGTTATTTCCCCCCCAGCTGCCTCTCCGTTTCAGCCAGAGTGACTCAGAGCTCATAGGTGCAAAGCGAACACAAGAGAGAGAGTTGTGATGGATGTATGTGTGAGAGAAATAAAAAGGAGTAGGATTACTAATGGAGGTTGAAGAAAAAGCAAATTTAACAGCTGAGGAGAGCCCTCAATATATCATCATCATCATCATCATCATCAGTGAGAGGACTTGTGGGAGTGTAAGAGCACCATATAAGGAAAGAAGGAAGAAAGGAAGGGAGAGTGTGTACATTGCAGTGCCTTTTTAAAATAAACATGTAATGAAAATTCAGTCATGACAGCACAAGCTCTTCTCTCTAATCTGTGTTTTATCTTCAGGCCCAGAGGTGGCACCAGGGGAACGAGCACTTTGGGCGTTCCTGGCTGCCAGGAGATGTCGTAGGCTGCATGGTGGACTTAAATGAGCACACCATGATGTTCACGCTGAACGGAGAGGTGCTGCTGGACGACTCAGGGTCTGAACTCGCATTCAAGGATTTTGAGGTCTGGGAAGGTCGGTAATCATTCTGTCCATTTCCTGGGGAGAGATGTGTGTGTGTGTGTGGTTATGGATAATCTCTCTCTCTCTCTCTCTCTCTCTCTCTCTCTCTCTCTCTCAGTTCCTCTCTTGCTTAGTAGAATATCAGGCGATGGTTATGGGTAATTCCTGCGGAAAATACAGTCTTCTGTGAGTAGGTGTGAAGTGTGGAGCAGCGGTTTGGTAGAAGGTTGTAATTTTATAGTGCAAAGCTGTCACAGAGCCACTGCTGGACTCCTGAACACCTCATGATTGCACAGCTCTGTCCTTGGATTATTCTCTGTCTCAGTTCTAAGCAAATTGGCTTGTGACTTCACCGTGCTGGTGGTGCAGAAGTGGTGATTATATTCAAATGAATTCTTTACACCAGCAGTGGCTAATGTTGTTAAACTGCATAAGGTTTAACAGTGTTAACAGGTTATTATCATGTCTTGCATAAAACGTATTTAATCCAGGCTATGAATTTAAACTTGAATGATCTTTTTAAGTCAAACAAGTGGTCCAACTGGTCCTGGCTTTGAAAATGTAAGCATGAGGCTTTTATTGAGACCTATTAGAAAACAGAGTATAGCCATTTGTTTAGGCCCAAGTACTACAACATTAGCCCAATAAAGACTTAGTGTGTGAAGGGCCCTCTTGTTCTTCTAAGGATTTTTTTTCCAGCACCCATTGCTGTTTGGAGATCTTAACATGCTCAAAAAGTCATGAAAATCAGAACACAGGTTGGAATTTCCTGCCATTAGGATGCCTGAGTGGTTGGGACTTTGCTGCATGAAGTCAGTTATTTTGAGTTGCTTCCAAAATGCGCCCAATGGATTTTGATATACTCCACCTAGGGGATTTATATGATTGTCAGCAAACCTGGCCAATATGATCTCAAGACATTGAGGATGCAAAATTGCAAAGGAAGTTTGGATATCTTAAACGGTGCAGCCGTGGCAATGCTTTAAACTTCCTGAGTGACATCATAATGTGATGGGCTTTTTCCAGCATCCAGGTCTTAACATGTTTAAAAAGCACATAGGTTGCGTGGTGCGCCCAGATGACTATAGCGCTGGTGCTTGGGCCCGATCATCACTTCTTTGCAGCTATATTTAAACTTGTTTTTTTCTTGCCTTTGGCCCAAGTCGTTATTTATCTTTGGTCTATTAAGCTGAGCCATTTTTGTACCATGTGACTTTAATGATTCCTCAATCTCGTGTCTTTGCTGTTAAATTGTTAATTCCTTATCTTCCTCTAAGCTCTGTTTTTCTCCTCCGACATTTGTTATTGTAGATATTTTCTAGATATTTATCTTTTATTTATTTGTGCCACTGGATTTTTAATCCTGTGTCTGAAAATAACACCCACTCAGTTTATAAATGTATTTCTATGACTAATGAGCCTCAAATACTCTGTGCTGTTTTAAGCTATTCCTATTTAAACCGAGACTGGACAATGTTTTGTTTATTTATTTTTTAAAGATAGATATCGGCTTAGACTGCCCTGGTGTTACTAGAAATTCTTTTTAACAGTACATTATGAAATCTTATACATCATGGGATAAGCTGCTGTACCAATCGACATGCGACTTTGTAAATGTGGCCAGGTTTTAACCCCCCTGGCAGAGGCAGCAAGACGCCATTAATCTTATATCTTATATATATATTATGATATATATCTAATTTTCCTGCATCTTTTTCTGCATACGCACACTCGTGTGTGTGTGTGTGTGTGTGTGTGTGTGTGTGTGTGTGTGTGTGTGTGTGTGTGTGTGTGTGTGTGTGTGTGTGTGAAAGTGAATCTCAGCAGACCTACCCTTTGTGGTTTGGTGCTGCTCAGCCATGATAAGCTGATTCTGCAAAACAGGGAAGAAATAACACACACACACACACACACACACACACACACACACACACACACACACACACACACACTAGGGGTGAACTAAAAGATCAATGCACATTGATCTTGGCAGAGATACCCTGCATGATGTTCCATTTGTGGTTAATATAGTCACCGTTTATGTGATTTTACAAGTAAGAAAGAAATAGAATTGCAGAAATACCCCAAGGAAATCGTATTGTGTGTTCTAAGCAAAACTTGGCGCATAAGGAAATGTTCTACTCAGTGCGATGTCTCAATTATCTGCATCAGCCAAGACTCAGTCGCTGTAATTGTACTGTGTGTGTGTGTGTGTGTGTGTGTGTGTGTGTGTGTGTGTGTGTGTGTGTGTGTGTGCTTGTGAAATTGCTGCCTTTAAGAAATCCATTCCGCTGTGTGCCTACAAAAAGAAGACCGTATTGCCACCTATTGGTTGCTATGATACAGCAAACAGTAAAAACAGCAAACTGCAGTCAAAATAAAGCATTAATATCATCTAGATCACTGCCCAGGTAGCAACAGAGAAACTATTACACTTCCATCTGGAAAGCATTGCACCATGGAGCAGCGGTGATGAAGCCGTTTCATTCTGACTACCTACATGATATGGACTAACACCCAGAAAGAAAATCATCACCACCTGATTATTAGATGCTGTATGGCTGACCCAGACTCCAAAATGCAGCGAAAACCTTTTCAAACGGCATGCATCTTTATATTTGAACCACAGTGAAAGTGCTATGGCCTAACTGGTAATTATAGAATGCCTGGCCAGAAAAAAAGCCGTCATATTAGATATCAGGCTTAGAAAGCAACTAAGGAGATTAATTAATTTTAATTACTGGTACAGTAAGTTGCAGGCTTATGAACATTTGAGTTACTAATTTCCGTAGAGAGGAACGGACCACAGATCTACAACACAAGTAGCTCAAGTGTATTGTACATAAAAAATAGATACTGCAGTGCACCAGATACTGTACCACTATTTACGATTATATACAATGGTTTCAGTGTGGGACGGCACGGTGGTGTGCTGTCGCCTTGCACCTCCAGGCTCGATTCCCGTCTCTGTGTGACGGGAATCCCCCACCGTGCTTGGTGGGTATCCTCCGGGTACTCTGGTTTCCTCCCACAGTCCAAAGACATGCAGATTAGGCTGATTGACCTTCCCAAATTGCCCGTAGTGTGTGAACGAGTGTGTGCGTGAGTGTATGTGTGTGTGGCCAGCGATGGATTGGCACCCTGTCCATGGTGTTCCCTGCCTCGTGCCTTAAGCCTCTTGGGATAGGCTCCAGGCCCTCCGCGACCCTGAATACAGGATAAAATTTTATCTGACTTACGAACGGATCCAACTTATGAACGTGCTCCCGGAACGGAACTCATTCGTACGTCAAGCACTTACGTTGTATTCGATTAAGAACTGTCCAACAGAAAACCAAGGAGTATGGAGAAAAAATAACGAATGAGCATGATTTGAGAATATATAAACTCTTGAAGGTGCATAGTAAAAAAAAGCAACACACAGTGTGAGGAAAACTCACAGGATTGGGAATCATGCAAAATGAGATTGATTCACTCGGACAGGTCTACTGTAAGTTCACCAATCTGTGAAACATGAATGAAGTGCCTTCTACATGGCTTGTTTTATCTCCTGTTTTTTTTTTTTTTCTCTGTGTGAGACAGGCTTCATCCCAGCGTGCAGTCTGGGCGTGAGTCAGGTGGGCCGGATGAACTTCGGGAAAGACGTGAGCACACTGAAGTTCTTCACCATCTGCGGCCTGCAGGAGGGCTACGAGCCGTTCGCCGTCAACATGAACCGAGACGTCACCATGTGGCTCAGCAAGAGGCTGCCTCAGTTCATCCCTGTCCCGCCAGGCTACGAGCACATTGAGGTCTGATCACACACACATACTGTACACACACTGGATTTTATACTCGAGCAGTCTTTACACCAATCAACTACAGATTATTCACATGTGTACATAACAGTCCAGTTAGATTTAGTAATTTGTAATGATGCATAATAAATAATAAAGTTTATATACTATTTTATATACATATGTTCCAGAATGCTTACCGAATGTCTGCTGTCTCCAAAAGGTCACGAGAATCGATGGCACAGTGGAGATTCCGCCGTGCCTAAAGGTCACACAAAGGTCATTTGGATCCCAGAACAGTAACACAGACATCGTGTTCTACCGGTTGAGCATGCCCATCGAGTGCGCAGAGGGATTCTCCAAACCCGCTGGCGGGACCTTACCTGCTAACGGCAGCTTCTTCTCTCCGAAGAAAGATCTGGAAGATTTTGAGACGGTATCAGACTTTGAGGTGTTGATGAAGAGCTCTCACGGACACATGAGCTCAAACGGCCCGGATAAAGAACGGGATGAGTTTAACAACCACAAGGACTACAACCAGGAGAAACCATCTAAACTCAAACAGAGGTGTGTCCATGTGTGGCTGTGTGTGTAAGTGTAGATGGATGAATGAATTGCAAAACAATGGTGGAAAGAATACAGAATTTTTTTTTCTGACACATCAAAGTCCTCTACTGAGACATCTCGTACAAGGGTCGTTCAAGTCAAACAAGGACTTGTGATGGAAGTTCTCATAATTAAAGGCATTAAAAAATGATTGACATTAACAGAGGTACTGTACAAGCAGAGTACGGTGACGAGACTCTTAGCCGCAGTAAGAACATTTGAATGAGGTTTTTTTTAAACACAATTTAAAGAAGGCCGTGTATGTCCGTGAATGATGATCCTGGGCTGAAGAAGCTTAGAGCCCATTGCGGTTGTTCTCATGAACATTAAGTGAGTAGAACACCTGATCCTTGAAAACCGACAGACAACTTGTCACCAACTTCCCGAAGAGACGCATCTGTCTGTATGAACTGTACACACAATCATTCACCAACACGACTTGCACATTACAGTAACTTGTCTGGGAGTTATTGCAGTCTAAGCCATTGCTACGTTTTGAACCTTAAAGGAGACGTGAAGCAGGCAGTCCGATCGCTGCTCCGGCGTACTGAGAAATCTTTCTTCTTTCACAGTCACAAATCCCAGTTTGACTTGAACGATGTTCAAGTATGAGTATGGAACGACTGTGATGGATCGGCACCCCCTCCTCCAGGGTGTACCTAAGGTACTCCTCCAGGGTGTACCCCGCCTCGTGACCTAAGTCTCCTGGGATTAGCTCCAGGCCGTCCCCCATGACCTCGTATACAAGATAAAGCAGTATAGACGATGAGTGAGTTTAAATATTATGTCAGTATTAAATGACCTCCCTGAAAGCCCCGCCCTCACCTTATATTAAGTACCGTTTTGGCCCGTGGTCTCGTCTCGGCTGCGTTCCCAGCTTGAATAGCGCTGAACTCTGCACTCTCACTTCCTGTCCAGGTGATAGGAGAATTGTTAGAGTTCATTAATGTGAAATAAAATCAATGGAGGTGTGTTTGAAGTATAGCGTTAGCATCAATTCATTATATTTATTAGCAATGTCACCAAAATATTTCTTCTGAAAATGGTCCAAAATGGCACATTAATTTTATTCGTCCATAAAAATAAATAAATTAATTAATTAAAAAAAAAAAGATTTAATATAGACGCGAGAATGTCAAATCTACAACTTTATGAAAAATATTTAATGGTAATGAATGGTTGTGTATTAAACTTAATGGGGTTTTATTTTCCCCGACAGCAGGATAGATGTCAGGTCTGCATAACGTATAGCAAAATTACAAGCCTGAGATCCGTCAAAGATTCGCAAAGTGATTTTAGAAAGTATGAAAGTGAAGCCGGTAAGTCATCGTGAAAAATGTAACGGCACATAAATAATCACAAATGTGAAAAGGTTGTCGTTACAAAGTTGAAGAGTCTGTCCATGATATAATACCTGTTGTAATGATCATATATAATGGTTTTATATAGGAGAAGAATAAGCAAGTGACTGTGTGTGTGTGTGTGTGTGTGTGTGTGTGTGTGTGTGTGTGTGTGTGTGTGTGTGTGTGTGTGTGTGTGGGGAACAGGTTCATGTTGAAAAAGTCTAAACCGGATTTCAGCACCAGTAACTCATCAGCTCGTCTGTCTGAGGAGGTGATGGCTGATGAGAGAGATGATTATGAGTTCCTCATGCAGACGTGCACGGTGAGAAAAAACAAAAGCATTCACAGATACCTGTACTGCTCCCGTGTCACCTTCAGTGACATCGTGTTTAGTGAACGCTGCTTATCCACGACATCTGTCTGGTTCCGTAGATCATGTTACTGTAGTGGGACATTAAAAACATCAGACATGAAGAACAACATGATACTGCCTGCATCTCAACATCTTATTATATTATAAAAGAAATGTGTTCAGCTACTTTTTTTTTGCTATTATTGTTTATAGTGCTTTTTTTATAGCTATCAATATTAACCTGTTTACACATGTGATTAATCTAGAAATTTTAATGAATTACATTTTTTTGACATTTGAATGCAAATTAATCACCAAGTTTGACCCTAATGGCTTCCCATAATCCCAGGACAGTTACACGGCCGTATTTTATAATGGACGTTATAAAATATATAACTTTATATTTTATAATAATCCGTTTAACACGGATAATAAGATGACTAAGGAATTTGAATTTGAATTTGAAGGTGCGCTGAACAGCAAGTTTCATTATAAAAAGCTTCTAGATTAAAGTTTGGATAAAACCACATTTGTGTGCTTGAACTATCTTCAAGGGAAACAATTTATTACGAGAGTACATTGAATATACGCTTTGGGAGTGGTGGCTCTGATCGCTAAGGCTCTACTGCAAGTTGTTGATTTAAGGATCTGAGGATGCGGGTCCGAGCCCCGCCTTCAGTGAGTTGCCACGCCCCATACTGCCCAGACACGGCATGCAGTCCCGGTCCCATTTGAGAGATTGTATTTATTTATTTAATTTTACAGATTTACAGATTAGCCTAATTGGCGTTTCCAGATTGAATGTTGACCGGTGGTTCTACTAAGGAACGAATCCAATGCGCCAATACGAATACAATGGGAATAAATACAGTGGTCACAACTGGCCTTCACGGTCCCTAGTTGGATTACAGATTTTCCTGGATGAAAGAATGGATTAATCCTGATTAATTATAGACTGTAACTGTGATTTAACTGGATTAAGATTTTTAATCAATTGACAGCACTGTTATTTTTTTATTCCCCCTCCGTGGTCCAGTACTACTACTCGGTGCGGATCTTTCCAGGCCAGGAGCCGTCCAGCGTGTGGGTCGGCTGGGTGACCTCTGACTTCCACCAGTACGACCCGGCTTTTCATCTCGACAAGGTCCGGACCGTCACCGTCACACTTGGAGACGAGAAGGGCAAAGTTCACGAGAGGTCAGTGACACTGGGTTTGTTGGCCAACCGACTTGTTTAGCTGATAGTACAGATCGGAGGGGTTATGTATGTAGAGAGGAGCGTGTCCATGTGCACAATTTGATAAGCACTCAGCACTGGTCCTAAACAGGAGTGCGTCCGTAAGAAAACCATAAGTAGTGAGACGAAGAAAAAAAGCTTCAGTTTGTTATAAAGCATAAAGACTGGACCTTGGAGCATGCTAATGATAAAAATAAAATTTAATGTGTAATTTTCCTTTTAAAAAATATTTTCGGTATTTTACTAATAGTAAGATTTTACTGTTTCTTTACTCTTTGTGAGATCGTTCCATTTCCTGCTCCATTGCAGTCCTGTAGCTGTTGCCCTGTTCATCTCTCTCACACACACACACACACACACACACACACTTCTCTTCTTTTGTGTGCTGCAGCATTAAGCGCAGTAACTGCTACATGGTGTGGGCCGGTGAGAGTAATAACCCTGGGCCGGGCCGCAACAATAATGGCCTGGAGATTGGCTGCATGGTGGACACGGCCAGCGGCCTGCTCACGTTCACAGCCAATGGCAAAGAGCTCAGCACTTACTACCAGGTACAGCAGCGCTCGTTATTGTACTAATGAGATCGCTTCTTATCATGTACAAACACAAATATGCTCAGTATGAGTGATATGAATGAGATGCGTTCAAGTCAAACCGGGATTTGTGATGAAATTTCTTATGAACGAAGGCGTGATTGACTTTTACAGAAGACTTCAAGCACACAGTGCGGTGATGAGACTCATAGCCTTAGTAATATTTATGAGCGGCGCAAATATTAAAAAAAAAAAACGTCTGTGAATGATGATCACGGCCCAAGGTGACTCGGAGAACATTCAGTGAGTGAAATACCTGATATTTGAAAATCAGCTGATAACTTGTTGCAATCTAGCTATAAGAGCATCTTGCGACATCCCCCTACAGTCCTGACCTCGTTCCAACCTGTTTTCACATGTTTGGGCCATTAAAGGAGTTCCTGGAGTAAGTGCATTAGTGTAGCAGGGGGTTATATGGAGAAATAGTCAAAAGTCCCAGTTTGACTCGAACAGATGCCTACCACGTGTGTGCGTGTGTTGTTCTGATGTAAATGTGCACCTGCATGGTAAGTGGCCACTCAGCATATGAGTGTGATATAACACACACACCTTGGCTAATTACGGAGTTATTTATTTCAAAGGAATAAACAATTTAATATCTACACTAAGGATAACAGGAAAGGTTTAGAGTGTCAGGATGAAGGTCCTCGTACTTTTCAGGGTTTAATGTGGAGTGTGTCTGTCTAGGTGGAGCCGAGTACCAAACTGTTCCCTGCGGTGTTCGCTCAGGCCACCAGCCCCAACGTCTTCCAGTTTGAGCTGGGACGAATCAAGGTGAGCATGCACATGGAGCGCGCTCGCTCGCCCGCTCGCTGACGGAGGTTAATACACAGTGTAATGACTCACTGTAACCTGACTGAAGAAAAAGAAAAACAAAGAAACTAACGTTAGACACCAGTCAGATCGGTGTAATGCAAAGGAACAGGGGTGTGTTTCTGTGTTCCAGAACGTGATGCCGTTATCAGCCGGGCTGTTCAAGAGCGAGAGGAAAAACGTGGTGTCTCAGTGTCCGCCCCGCCTCCACGTCCAGTTCCTCACGCCTGTGCTCTGGAGCCGAGTGCCCAATCACTTCCTCAGGTCGGAGGTCACCAGGGTCAACGAGAGGCACGGCTGGATGGTGCAGTGCACAGAACCGCTGCAGTTCATGGCCCTGCATATACCTGAGGAGAACAGGTGACACACACACACATACAGTAACATTCACTTTGCATTGTGTAAAGATGCACTGGTTTAGCCAAGTGTTCCGATATGTGTGTGTGTGTGTGTGTGTTTGTGTATGCAGGTCGGTGGACATCCTGGAGCTGACAGAACAGAGGGAGTTGTTGCAGTTCCACTACCACACGCTGCGTCTGTACTCAGCCATGTGCGCTCTGGGGAACCACCGCGTGGCAGCGGCGCTCTGCAGCCACGTCGACGAGTCTCAGCTGCTCTCAGCCATTCAGAACAAGAGCATGGCGGGCCTGCTGCGCACCGGCTACTACGAGCTGCTCATCGACATCCATCTGAGCAGCTACGCCACGGCCCGGCTCATGATGAACAACGAGTACATCGTTCCCATGACCGATGAGACGAAGAGCATCACGCTCTTCCCCGACGAGCAGAAGAAGCGCCACGGCCTGCCGGGCATCGGCCTGAGCACCTCGCTGAGGCCGCGGATGCGCTTCTCCTCTCCGAACTTCATCAGCGCCGTGGCGGCCGGTAGCGGCACCGGGGGAAGCGACCGCTTCCAGTACAGTCCGGAGTTCCCGCTGGAGACGCTGAAGAGCCGGACGATGGAGATGCTCACGGAGGCGGTCCAGGAGGGCAGCCTGCACGTGCGAGACCCTGTAGGGGGAAGCACCGAGTTCCTTTTCGTGCCTCTGATCAAGCTCTTTTACACACTGCTCATCATGGGCATCTTTCACAACGGAGACCTGAGGGCCATCCTGCAGCTCATCGAGCCCAGCGTGTTCTCACAAGACTCCGGGGAGCACGGCAGGGCCGTCAGTCCGGACAGAGACACTGAGCATGGAGAGAGGAGGACGGAAGGAGGGCCGGGGGGAGAGGAGGACGAGAGCGGGAAGAGGAAAGTGCCCAAGGAGGGTCTGCTGCAAATGAAGCTGCCTGAACCGGTCAAACTGCAGGTTAGGGACGTGCAACTCAGTTATCAGAGTTATTGCTTTATTGAAACAATAGTCGTTTAGTGTGTATCTAGAATTCTTAGATACACACTTAATGTTTTTAAGGATTTTTTTTTTTACCTGAAAGCACAAACTTGAATTTTAATCAATGTACTTTTTTGTTTTTTAGATATATATCTCTGATTTATTCTAATTGTCCCTCTGTTGCTCAGATGTGCCACCTGCTACAGTATCTGTGCGACTGCCAGGTCCGGCACCGCATCGAGGCTGTAGTGGCTTTCTCGGACGACTTCGTAGCGAACCTGCAGGACAATCAGCGCTTCCGCTATAACGAGGTCATGCAGGCGCTCAACATGTCTGCTGCCCTCACAGCCCGCAAAACCAAAGAGTTCCGCTCACCGCCCCAGGAACAGGTCTGCACAAAAAAAAACATTTTTTGTTTGTTTTATTCTTTTATTCTTTAGTTACTACTTTATGTGTTTTATTTGCTGTTTGTGTATAATTTTGTTCTTTTTGCAGATTAACATGCTGCTCAGCTTTAAGGACGAGAAGCAGGAGTGTCCCTGTCCAGAGGACATCCGGGAGCAGCTGCTACAGTTCCATGAGGATCTCATGACACACTGTGGTACACACACACACACACACACACACACACACACACAGAAATATTGATCCAACAATGTCATAAATATCTGTATATTTAATTTAAAGCTCGCTAAACCAGAACAAACATCAATTTCTATATTTTCTATATAAGTATTCACATATATGTAAAAAAAAATATATATATATATATTTATATATATATATAAACTTTACTTTTTTTTCTTCTTTAAATGAATATTGTGTTTAATCTGATTTATTATAATGTTTTATAGTGATTATTACATTCATCATATTGTGCGTGTCTGTTCAGGTATAGAGATCGATGATGATAAGCTGGGGGAAGGAGACAGCGATTTCACCATCAGAGGCCGTCTCATGTCCCTGGTGGAAAAAGTGGCGTACTTGAAAAAGAAAATGGCTGACATGCCGAAGAAAAAAAAAGCCAAGAAGCCCAGTAAGCACTTGCATCCACAGACTGATGGTTTACAAGTGCGCCAAAGCCAAGCTTGCTTGAAACTCATTCGCTGTGCTGTGCGCTCTCTGTCTCTGCTCGGCGTAGGCACTCTGCAGCAGTTGATCTCGGAGACGATGGTGCGCTGGGCTCAGGAGTCTGTGATCGAGGACCCCGAGCTGGTCCGAGCCATGTTCGTCCTGTTACACCGACAGTACGATGGAATCGGAGGGCAGGTGCGCGCCCTGCCCAAAACCTACACCATCAACGCCGTGTCTGTGGAGGACACCATCAACCTGTTAGCCTCGCTCGGACAGATCCGCTCGCTGCTCAGCGTCCGCATGGGCCGCGAGGAGGAGAAACTCATGATCCGTGGCCTCAGGTGAACACACACACACACACACACACACACTCTCACAGTGTCTCTCATTCTTCTTTATATTCCTTCATGAATCGAAATTATTTCAGCAACATTACGGCACATTTTCTGTCCTGTACAGCGACATCATGAACAATAAGGTGTTCTATCAGCACCCGAACCTGATGCGAGCCCTGGGCATGCATGAGACCGTCATGGAGGTCATGGTTAACGTGCTGGGTGGAGGAGAGTCCAAGGTAACCATCATCCTGTCTAACACACATAGTAGAGAATAACTCACCGGCTATTCACATCATGTGATTACACATAGAATATTTCCACTTAGCCTACGATAGGAATAAATGTGTTCAAGGCATTCAAGTCAAACCGGGACTTTTGACTGTGCAGAATAAGAGAACACGGTTGTAAATGTAAAAACACCCTTTATTTCTGCTACACTAATGCACTTATCCCAGTGTTTCACTAGTGCTCGGATACCATCAAGGTAGAAAGATTTCTCAGTGCGCAGGACTATGCACGACCTCAGACTGCACGACCAGCGTTTTAGACGTGAAGCAGGCAACCCGATCATTCAATTCAGTTCAACAGTGGCACGGAAAAACTCCCTGAGATTGCAATAGGAAGAAACCTTGAGAGGAACCGGACTCAACAGGGAAGCCATCCTCATTTGGGTGATAACAGAAAGCAGGAATTGATCTGCATTCATACTGTGTGTTAGGTGGCAGGCAGTTCAGTATAACGGTTGATGTTAACTGATGTTAATATGGAGTCCAGTTAGTTATCGGAGGCTCAGGTGGACTTGTAGGAAATTCCAGTCCTGAACTATCGAGCGACTGCAGCCAAGTCCTCAGAGAAACAGCTGTCAACATCAGTCGAGGCCAGAACCGGCTTCATAGTAGAGGGAAATCGTCCCCAGACACCGGGCGCATCCCAAAGAGACACACGGGGCATCCATGTGACGAGATCTAGAAGCGACTGGAAGCAGGGCACCAGGACAAGTCAGACGGGTCCAGAGGGCAGAGGGGGTCTGGATCACTGGCAGCTCAGGAACGACATGTTCCAAAAAGACACTAACAGTTCACTCAGATACTGTAGCGCGAGACCATTTAATGCTTTATATGTCAATAGTAGTATTTTAAAATCGATGCGAAACTTCCCAGGCAACATAGAGGAGATAAGATAGGAGTGATGTGCTCTTATCTTCTGGAATTAGTGAGGATTCTCGCTGCTGCATTCTGGACTAACTGAAGCTTGTTTATGCACCTAGTTGAACAACTAGACAGTAAGGCGTTACAATAGTCCAACCTAGAACAAATTTTTCTCCATCGTTTAGTGACAATATATTCCTTATCTTGGCAATATTTCTGAAGTGAAAGAATTTCATCCTGGTAATATTATCTACATGAGCTTTAAATGAAAGACTGGAATCTATAATCACACCAAGGGAAAATCTTGCTTCTAGCTGCATGCGGTCCTATGACTAGAACTTTTGTCTTATCAGGTTTAAGCAGAAGGAAGCTAATTAGCATCCAGTCTCTTGCATACTTCACACATTGCTCAACGTTATTAAGCTGTTTTTTCTCATCTGGTTTTGACATATAACTGAGTGTCATCAGCATAACAATGATAACTAATACCATGCTTACGGATTATGTTGCCCAGAGGAAGCATGGCTCTGGGAGACTGAGAAAACTTTCTACCTTGATGTTTTCCAAGCACTAGTGAAACACTGGGATAAGTGCATCACAGTAGCATAAATTAGGAGAGTTTTTACGCTCATGACTGTGTTCTATTACTCTGTACAATCAAAAGTCCTGCTTTGACTTGAACATCTCTAAATTTTTTGCTACCGAACCAGAAAACTGCACATTTCCAACATTAATAAACAAAAACTTTGTTTCTTAAGCCACACAGTGACCTACAGTATGAATCAGTCAAGCATAAAAAACATCTAACTTAAGGCATGAGCCAGTGAGAAACAGGTGCAAACGATGAGAGATGATCAGGCCGGTGATTAGTTCACTGCTGATGCTGAATGCTGAGTGGATGGAACAGACGAGAGGGGAAATGAGGTCGCTGCAGAGGCTGTTACATGAAACAACCAAGTTTTAAATTGTACCTTTAGGAACTTTGCAGCCTGTCACAGTGAAATATTTATTTTCAATTGACAATAATTTTAATATGAAGGAATGAGGAGTGGTTCAAGACTTTTACACAGTACTGTATATGTGAAGAAATACAGGGGTTGGACAATGAAACTGAAACGCCTGGTTTTATACCGCAATAATTCATTAGTACGGTGTAGAGCCTCCTTTTTTGCGGCCAATACAGCATCAATTCTGATGCTGTATTGAGCCATCCTTCTTGCAGAATAGTGTCCAGGTCACTACATGATGCTGGTGGAGGAAAACGTTTCCTGACTCGCTCCTCCAAAACACCCCGAAGTGGCTCAATAATATTTAGATCTGGTGACTGTGCAGGCCATGGGAGATGTTCAACTTCACTTTCATCTTCATCAAACCACTCTGTCACCAGTCTTGCTGTGTGTATGGGTGCATTATCATCCTGATACACGGCACCGCCTTCAGGATACAATGTTTGAACCACTGGGTGCACATGGTCCTCCAGAATGGTTTGGTAGTCCCTGGCAGTGATGCCCATCTAGCACAAATATTGGGCCTAAGGAATGGCATGATATTGCAGCCCAAACCATCAGAGGTGGACTTATCAGAGAACAACACATGTTTCACATTGTCCACAGCCCAAGATTTTCACTGCTGGCAGCATTTAAACCAACGTTTGGCATTGGCACGAGTGACCAAAGGTAGGGCTATAGCAGCCCGGCCATGTACATTGGCCACGTATACTGTGGAGCTCCCGATGAACAGTTTTGGTGGAAACAGGAGAGTTGAGGTCCACATTTTAATTCTGCAGTGAGTTGGGCAGTTGTGGTTTAATGTTTTTTGGATACAATATGGGTTAGCACCCGGACATCCCTTTCAGACAGCTTCTTCTTGCGTCCACAGTTACTCCTGTTGGATGTGGTTCGTCCATCTTGGTGGTATACTGACATTACCCTGGATACTGTGGCTCTTGATACATCACAAAGACTTGCTGTCTTGGTCACAGATGTGCCAGCGAGACGGGCACCAACAATTTGTCCTCTTTCCAATTCTGATATGTCACACATAATGTGCAATCAATGAAGATCAGCCACCAGGCTGGTCAGAGTTAGCCATGAAACCTCCAAAACTAATTCAACCAGTGTTTCAGTCTCATTGTCCAACCCATGTATCTTATGACTGTAAAAAAAAAGAAAAAAGTAAAAAACAAAACACTTTGAAAGAAGAACCAATGCTTGGTGTTGACTTGTAAAGTTCATTTAAAATAGTGCCGCGCCCATGAATATCAACATTAACAGTGTTATGATAATGGCAGGGTTTTTTGTTAATGTTTATTTGTCTTTATATTTCCATTCCTGGGTTTCTAGGAAATCACATTTCCCAAGATGGTGGCCAACTGTTGCCGCTTTCTGTGTTACTTCTGCCGGATCAGCCGTCAGAACCAGAAGGCCATGTTTGATCACCTGAGCTACCTGCTGGAGAACAGCAGCGTGGGTCTCGGTAACACAACCCATTCTCTACTTTTAAATGATTTGGGATGAATAACAACTTATAACCACTGAAAATGTATTCTCAAAATAAAGCAAGCAGTCAGGCTTGAGCTCCTTTTTCTCTCTTTCTTTCTTTCTTTTACTCTAAAAAACCACTCCAGTGCTTTTTAATCATGGCATTTGTCCTGTGTGCACTCATCTGAGCAAGCCGTGCATGGGAGTAGATTGTTCAGAGTTTATAAATGATGGTAAAGGGCTGTTGCACTAAATTAGTTTCTCTAGCAGAGTATATCTATATCATTACACTACAGTGCATACACGCATCTGAACAGAAGAAAAAGTGTGGTTTAAGGAGAAGTGGTTACAGTTGTTCTGTTTCTGGACTCAAATGCTAGTGTGTGTGTGTGTGTGTGTGTGTGTACAGTATATAGTCACAGCTCACTTTTTAAACAGAAATGATCCCAGTATTGCTGACTAACAGGTGAAGCAACACTCATTCATCAGTGATTATCTCTGGACTGGAAAACCTACTGATACACACTTTGTACACTTTGTACTTCACACAGTTAAAGACTTTTAGACCCAATAGATATACCGCTCGTCTCTATTCCGATGATGATGATGATGATGGATTCCCACACGTACAAAGCCGACATGTATACATCTATACTTAATTATACAATGTACTGTGCAGTAACGCTCATTTTTATCCCGTGCAGCATCTCCATCAATGCGTGGCTCCACACCGCTGGACGTGGCCGCTGCTTCTGTGATGGACAATAACGAACTGGCGCTGGCCCTCAGGGAACCAGACCTGGAGAAGGTCTGAAAACAAACACTTTTTTTCTTTCTGTTTGCTGTTTGGTTGATATGTACCCATTATAGGATAAAGGATTTAAAAAACTGCAATTGAAAAATAATTGCAGATAAAATAATATATACAGTGGAACCTTGGATTACGAGCATAATTTGTTCCGGAAGTGGGCTCGTATTCCAAAACACTCGTAAACCAAATCATAACCTTCCCATAAGAAATAATGAAAACTCAAATAATTCGTTCCACAGCCCCCCCCAAAAAAATACAGAAAAATAATTAATACAATGTATAAAGTAAAACTAAAACAAATGAACCTGCACTTTACCTTTAAAAAAGTTAAAATAAATTCCAACAGATAAGTGTTTCGCATGAGCGCACACTAAGGGAATCACTGCTGTAAATTAAAACAAAACAAAACAAATGAATCAGCACCTTACCTTTGAAAAGAATCGCGACAGAGCAGAGTTTCTGTGTAGAGTAGAGTGTGTGTGTCTGTGTGAAGCTGGGGAGGAGAGGGTGTAAAGGCGAGAGAGTGTGTGTGTGTGTGTGTGTCGGTGTCAAAAAACTCGGCACTCGTAAACCAAGACATGCTCATTTTTCAAGTCAAAATGTATTAAAAATCTTTGCTCGTCTTGCAGAACACTCGTAAACACTCGCAATCCGAGGTTCCACTGTACATATATATTTGGTTGGTGTTCAAGTCAAACTGGGACTTTTGATTATGAAGAATGGCAACACATTTATAAGAGTAAAAACTACACGCCGGAGCCATGATGAGACCACTTGATTCATGTCTGAAACACTGGCCTCCCAGGAACATGTGGAAAGGTCAGGACTGTACATGGGATGTGGCAATAACTCCCAGACGAGTCCCTGCAATGTGCTGATGGTGAATGATTATGTGTACAGTCTGCAAGATATCCGTTGACTTTCATGGATTTCGTGAATGTTCACAGGAACGCCTGCTGTGCTCATCATTCATGGACGTATAGCCTCATTTACACCTTCGTTCACCAGACACGTCATCTAAAGTCCCGTTTTGACTTGAACACCCAGTTCAATTAATTAAAACAGCAATGATTTTTCATGTTTGTTTTTTTTACCTTTATACATCGACATGCTTGTGGCTTTGTTTTATTATATATACAATACATTTGTGTGTGTGTGTGTGTGTGTGTGTGTGTGTGTGTAGGTGGTGCAGTATCTAGCAGGCTGTGGGCTGCAGAGCTGTGTGATGTTAGTGTCTAAGGGTTATCCTGATATTGGCTGGAACCCTGTAGAAGGAGAGCGGTACCTCGACTTCCTCCGCTTCGCCGTGTTCTGTAACGGTGAGAATCGTATTAATAAAGAAGTTCTCTTCCAATTATTACAAACAAATATAATAAACATGCAAAACAGTAAACAGGTACCTGCCTGTCTGACTTCTAGGTTCGACTGCTCTTCTTCTATTTTAAGTGAAGCTCCAGTCTGTTCAGAATGCAGCAGGCCACGCCCCTTACCAAAACAAGAGCATGTAAACCGTACCAGTGGACAGCTGTTAGGTTTCATATTGACCACAAAGTTCGGATCGTAGCATTTACAACATTAAATGCTTTAGCTTTATAATGCAGGTAGCCCCCGACTACAAATAGATCTGTCTATTTGTTCTGGGTGCATGTTTGTAAGTCAGATTTGTTCTTAAGTCTGACGAAGCGAGTCTTATACACCTTAAACATAGAGCTTAGAGTTTATTAGCTACACCATTTCTGGAATTCTTCACTTCAGTCTGGAATACTTTTGTCCTGCTCTCTCCTTCTCCTTGTCTTTATCAATTCTTTTCTTCTGTCTATCATCTGTCCAATTGCTAACTGTCTCTCTCTTCCTCTCTAATTCTCTCTCTCTCTTTTTCTCACAGGTGAGAGTGTTGAAGAGAACGCTAACGTGGTGGTGCGGCTTCTGATTCGCCGGCCGGAGTGTTTTGGCCCCGCCCTGCGTGGTGAAGGAGGGAACGGACTGCTGGCAGCGATGGAGGAAGCCATTAAAATATCCGAAGATCCGGGCAGAGACGGACCCTCACCTACATCAGAGGATAGCAAGACACTGTATGGACTGCGCTCTCTTTCTCCCTCTCTCTCTCTCTTTTTCTCATATATACGCACACACACAAACGCATACACAAACACATTCATGCATAGAGGCAGATATACAGTATACTTTACAGCATCACTGGAGATAAAAGAGGATGTGAGACCCATGCAGGATGGGATCCATGCAAACACAATTTGTGATTTATAACTTGTGCATTACAATGCTGTATATGTGTGTGTGTGTGTACAGGAGTGATATGATGGAGGATGAGGAGGATGACACTATACACATGGGGAATGCCATCATGACCTTCTATGCCGCTCTGATCGACTTGTTGGGCCGCTGTGCTCCAGAGATGCATGTGAGTTTGAAACATTAAAAAATTAAATTTTCATTAACTAAATTATATTTTAATGTGTTTTTCTTGGTTTAAGATATATCCTGGCATGTTTGGAAATTATCTGCATGACACACACACACACACACAAGAGATTTGTGAAATGACTCTCCTCTTGTGTGCAGCTGATCCATGCTGGTAAAGGGGAGGCCATTCGTATCCGGGCTATCCTTCGCTCTCTCATCCCCATCGAGGACCTGGAGGGGGTGATCAGCCTCCCGTTTCACATGCCCACACTCGCTAAAGGTAACACACACATACACACATGCTATAATAAAATTAACATGAAAATATAAAGAGCGTTCAACTCAAACCAGGACTTTCTTCATAAGTCCCGGTTTGACTTGAACGCCCGTTACAGCAATATGATGGACCAATACACACGCTCACATGTACTGCGTCTTTCTGTCCCATTCGTCACTCAGACGGTTCTGTCGTGGAGCCAGACATGTCGGCTGGGTTTTGTCCGGACCACAAGGCAGCCATGGTTCTTTTCCTGGACCGCGTTTACGGAATCGAGGACCAGAACTTCCTCCTTCATCTGCTGGAGGTCGGCTTCCTGCCCGATCTGAGAGCCGCTGCGTCGTTGGATACGGTTAGTCATGTGATCTTCACCATGAAACAATGGAGCGATATCACATGAGACACATGAGAGCCCTGTACTGCTCTATATAGTAAAGATTAGAAAAGAAAAGATTCTGATATTTTGATAGGTGCTATTGAAAGGTAGAGTCCAGGGCATTTCATGTCCCGGACCCTCAATCTAGTCCATCAAATCAACAATAAAAAATAAGTAATTACATTTATAGTCAAATGTGAAAAGCGACCGTACATTTCACAATTTCTGTTCTCATTCCATTGTATTTTTTTTTACTCTGATATACTTTCCCAGGCTGCTTTGAGTGCCACAGACATGGCTCTGGCTCTGAACCGGTACCTGTGCACCGCCGTTCTGCCCTTGCTGACGAAGTGCGCGCCCTTGTTCGCGGGCACAGAGCCGTTCGCCTCCCTCATCGACTCGCTCCTCCACACCGTGTACCGCCTGTCCAAGGGCTGCTGCCTCACCAAAGCCCAGAGAGACGCCATCGAAGAGTGCCTGCTCGCGGTCTGTGGGTGAGTGTGTAATGTGATTCAGCCTGGTTTCAAGCCATATCTTGCGTACCAAGAAGTCTCTGTTTAATGAATAACGTCTCTCCGGGTGTGTCTTTAGGAAGCTGAGGCCTTCTATGATGCAGCACCTGCTAAGACGCCTGGTGTTCGATGTTCCCCTGCTGAATGAGCACACCAAAATGCCTCTCAAGGTGGGATTATGTTAAACTCATTAAGCTGTATTTGAGATACATGGGTTGTTCAGGTCAAACTGGGACTTTTGATTGTGCAGGATAACGGATTATGCGAGTTAAAACTCCCTTTACTTATGATGCATTTATCTCAGTTTTTAACTTTAGTGCTTGGATACCGTCAATGTAGAAGTTTTTCTCAGTACGCTAGAAACGCCAGCCTCCCAGGAACTCCCTTAATGAGGAAATGGCTTCAGGACTGTACGGTAGATGTGACAATAACTTTCATCCATGTTCTTGTAATGTGCAAAGGTGTGTGTTCAGTTCTCACAGGCAGATGCCTCTCTTATGCAAGTTGGCTACAAGTAATCTGTCTTTTTTCAAGGATGAGACGTTCAACTCGCTGACTGTTCAGTGCGGTGAGCGACCTCGGTCCAGATCGTCCTTCCCAGACTAATTTAAAATATTCAATTGTCTCGCTTACCGAGTCTCCGTACTCCTCTTGAACTCTTCTGTAAATGTCAATCAGTTTTACAACTTCATTAACCCGAATTTTTTATACATCAAGTCCCAGTTTGACTCGAACACTCCATGTATAATGTAGTACTAACAATCAGTAGAATCAATATTAACAATATTAGTAATGAAGTGTATGCCGGGATTTATCGCATGTGTTCATTTCCCAGCTGCTGACCAATCACTACGAGCGATGTTGGAAGTACTACTGTCTGTCAGGTGGGTGGGGAAGCTTCGGCGCAGCGTCTGACGAGGAGCTCCATCTCACCCGCAAACTCTTCTGGGGAATCTTTGATGCTTTGGCTAGAAAGGTAACAGACACCGGCATACTGTAGTGAAGCAAGGTTGAAGAGATCATCAGTCATGGATGTTATAGTCCAAACAAACTGTGTCAGACATGTTTTATAGTGTAGCAGCCTGTAGTAGCGTTATTCATAATGCGAGCCAGATTAATTACAGTATAAGGGTGTGAAGCAGCTCATTAGATCAGTGTAATAAATGTAAACACACGATTACTATAATGAATTAAGTAAAGATATGAAGGGAAGTTTATAAACAGTAATGTAAAGTGTAACCTAATATCATCTAATTAACAATCTCAGGCTGCTATCGCATAAAGACGGGCATTTGGAGAGAGAAAACTAATCAAAGGGATGCCATAAATAATAGCACCCCTACTTCTTGGTCAGGAACCATCTGTTGTATCACATCAGCTGTGGTTGTGTTGAGTTTTTGATGTGCACAAAAAAACAAACTAAAAAACAACAACAACAACACAGATGTTACTGTCAGGAAAGATAAGATACATTTCTCTCACTTTTTTTTTCTTCTTTTCCCAGCATTGCCTCTGGCTTGTTCAATAGAGATAAATGTAAACTTTTGATAAAAACAAGAAAAAAAAAAAGAAAATTGAACAAGTACTGGTTTGTGACAGTTTTTAAAAGCACTTTCCAAATAGCATTTTATATATATATATATATATATATATATATATATATATATATATATATATATATATGTATGTTTTTTTT
>JAAGKR010000925.1:109249-119803 GCA_011419295.1 Clarias macrocephalus
GGGGGGGTTATTTGATTATTTTGTTTTGTTTTTGTTTTTTTTGTATAATATTTACACAGCATTATGTTGGTTTATTAAACCTTGCTTCCGTGCTGTGTGGATCTGCAGAAGTACGACGCCGAGCTGTTTAAGCTAGCCCTGCCGTGCCTGAGCGCTGTCGCCGGCGCTCTGCCTCCGGACTACATGGAGTCCAACTACGTGGCGATGATGGAGAAACAGTCGTCCATGGATGCAGAGGGCAACTTTAATCCTCAGCCTGTGGACACCAGCAAGTTAGTGGCGCTTTCTCATGTGCTACAGATTCAATGTAGACGGCCAAAACATGATATCGGTCCTGATTTTCTTTTTTTTTTTGTTATACATATAATACAGAAAATGTCTGTGTCAAAGAAGCTACTTCTGAAGTTTATGCAACAGAAAAGTGACGGACCGTGCTTCCCTAAAAATATAAAGTTTTTGAGTGATGATTTTATATGTGCCCCAAAATGGCAGCTTCAAACAATAATAATTTAAAAATCAAATTATTCATTATTCATATATAAGTATTGATACTAAAATTGGTGTAAGCTTCTAGAAGCATGTCATCAATGTAAAAATGTCTTATTTTTGGTAAAAGTTAAAAAAGTTTAAAAATCTGTAGTGTCCGTAACCATGTCAAATGTTGCATGTTACTGTAGAATATCTTAACAATTTAGCATTTTAGAATAATACACTTTTTCAGGTTTATGTCTTTATATGTGAAATGTAAATGCACCAAGTTTCATCTGAACGACAGTTAAGATCGTTGAAAGATTTGAATTCAAAAAAGTAACGGACACCACGGACATAAAAGGGGATTAAATTGTATTTAGCAAATGTGTTTCTTTTCATCTGATAAAAACATAAATGTAGCATATTTACAAAAAAACAAAGCGTGAATTGATAAGAACCATTAAGTATTATTAAAAAAAAATGGTGTCATATGACTCTATTAGAAAATGCACTTCTTTACCCAGATGAAAAACCTTTTACCATGTTTTGGATGAAACAATGCTTTGGGAATAAAAAAAGTGATCTATGTGAAATATAAAACCTCAAACCCCTGATGTGAACATCAATACATTTAAATAATGCTAGTCAGTGAACTCTGTCCTATGGCTACAACACAAGGCTTTCTTTTGGTTTCCTCAGCGTGAATGTTCCCGAGAAGCTGGACCACTTCATCAATAAGTACGCCGAGCACTCGCATGAGAAATGGTCCATGGAGAGGGTAATGAAGTGTCGAGCTTTCACACCATCTGGCCCAAAATCTTGATGAATTTCGAGATGTTCATGCGACTTTTCTCTCTGATGTTCTTTAGTTCGCTAATGGCTGGGTACATGGTGAGCAGTTGTGTGAAGCCTCCAAAGTTCATCCCCTGCTAAAGGCTTACAAGGGACTGTCCGAGAAGGTAAAGCCTCCTTCATGCATATTATTACTAGGCGAATGTCTATTAAATGTGACTCTGTCTGTTTAAGCACAGTGCTGACGGCTGTGTAGTAGTGTGTGTTTGATGTAGCAGAATAAAAGCCTGACTGAGTTTATCATATGAACCGTAGAGAGAGCAGATCACTTTTGTTTTGTTCAGAGTCTAGACTTGAAGAGATGGCAGCAGCAAAAAAGGCGACCCGATGTGAAATATGGAGATATTTCAGTTATAAAGACAAACCCCTAGAAACAGCAACACCGCTGTACACGCACTGTTATAAAGTGTGTTAGAGTTATTTTCATATTGGGATGTTCCCTGAATATTCGAGATTTTGTCTTGTATCTGTAAAAAAATAAACACACAAATAGGACAAATACACACTATACTGTATGTGGACAGACAAGCACGGACAATTCTTTACATTTTCTCCCATTCAAACCTGCCGAATCTAATCTCTCAGAAACGCCAATCACAGTTTATAGTGATGGGGTGGGTTAGGGAGCGTCTAAAAAGTGCATGACCTGGGCTAGAGTGTGTGAGATTCTGCATAGCTACTGTACAACGTCGTCTAATTCACAGGGTACTGAAAATACAGAGTGGATACAGGATTTATTTACGTTTTATCTACAGCATGTTTTTATATTCATGATTATTAATTTAGCACGTTTTAAACAAGTGATTACACGTAGAAACTTTCGATGTTTTCGAAAGTGTTCCTCATACATACATTAAAACCAAGGAGTATGGTTAGCCACTGCAGCAAGCTGCTGTATAAATCAAAGTGTTTTACTAACATTTTGTTTTTTTCTTCAAAGAAACAGAAATAAAACACTAATCTAATTTTATGATTCACACTATACAGTATTAGACTGTCAAACTAATTAGGCCTCTGCTGTAATTTTTTAGCCATGTTTTCCAGCAGAGAACAGAAGTTTAGGGCCTCTGCGTCAAAGTGTAGATATCGAAAAAGTGTCACAATTCATGATGGTCTGAGTAACAAAACAAACATTTTGGTATCATGACACCAATAATATTTATTACATTAAATTCTCTGACGTAAAATCATCAATGCTGCAGTGTTCATTATCTTAAGGAAGATGCTTTAAGCTGGTCCTGATTTTAACATGAACCACTTATCACAGTTGATTTCAGAAATCATTCTGAATGACTTAAAAAAAAAAAGTTTTAAAAGTTTGACTTTATTTTCGGACCTTTTCATGACACAGGGTAATCAAGCTTCATTACGCTTTCATAAAAAATAATACTTCCGTCATGACAATACATTCTTACTCCATTTGTCAAAAGTGTAATGAAGCTGTATTTCCCCTCTTTGCATGAGTAAAATAAAAGACACAACACGTTATAGTTCTTCTACTGTATATCACTTTAACACCTCTATCTCTCTATGTGCCTGTCCTGCAGGATAAAGAGGTGTACCGCTGGCCAATCAGAGAGACCCTGAAGACCATGCTGTCATGGGGCTGGAGCATCGAGAGGACAAGAGAGAGCGACACGGCCAGTTTACACACCCGTACACGCAGGATCTCCCTCACCAGCCAGGTTCCAGCACAACTTACACAGAGCACAAGCTAAAGCCAGACTGGACTTTCACTGTTTATACTGATCAAGCTTACAATCTTTAGAAATGGACAGTCAAAGTGCATTTTATTGTCATTAAAACCATATACAGTGGAACCTCGGATTGCGAGTAACGCGGTTTGCGAGTGTTCCGCAAAACGAGCAAAGATTTTTAATAAATTTTGACTTGAAAAACAAGTCTTGGTTCACGAGTGCCGAGTATCATGTCTCACGCATGTGCTCTTGTTTTGACACCGAGCGGCACATGATCACAACTGAGCCAATGATTTTTCTCTCTCTTGTGTTGCGAAATTGTGGGTAATCGTCTCCCCTGCTGGGTCTTAGTGCTCGTCTCTTATTGGTATAATCAACATCTCCCTCTCTGTTTCAGCGTGTCTCCTATGTGTGTCCGCGCGCGTAATTTGACACCGACACACATGCACACATACTCTCTCGCCATTACATCTCCCTCCTCGGCTTCACACGCACATACAGACACACACTCTCTGCTTTACACAGAAAACTCTGCTCTGTCGCGATTCTTTTCAAAGGTAAAGTGCTGATTTTTTTGTTTGTTTATTTTTTACTTTACATCAGTAATTTCGTTAGTACTGTATGCGCTCACGCGAGTGTCATTAGAGAGATTTCTTTTTTCCCCCTGTTCAAACAGTGTTTCTGTTGTGTGTGTGTTTGTTGTGAAACTTAAAAAGCGAGGTGGGGGGAAGGAGGAGGAGTTTTATTGTGTAAGACGAGGCGAGGAAAGGGGCTAATTCCACACACACTCATACACACACACACACACAAATACACAGTGCCTGCGTGCACAAACGGAAACACTTATCTGTCAGGATTTATTTTTACTTTTTTTAAATGTAAATTGCAGGTTAATTTGTCTTATTTTTACTTTATATATTGTATTAATTATTTGTATATATTTATTTTTTTGGGGCTGTGGAACGAATAATTTGTGTTTTCATTATTTCTTATGGGAAAGTTTGATTTGGTTTACGAGTGTTTTGGAATACGAGCCCACTTCCGGAACAAATTATGCTCGTAATCCAAGGTTCCACTGTACAGTACAAACCATGATGAATCAAAGTACACAGTACGCACTGTTCCTTCTAGACCAGGGTGCTAAACACATAGTAGAATATTGTTATTGTTATAAAACTCTGATTCTGTTTTCTGTAGCTGTCCATAGAGGGCGCTCACGGATTCAGTCCTCGTCCAGTGGACATGAGTAACGTGACCCTGTCCCGGGATCTGCATGTGAGTGAAAAGCTGTCTGGTGTTCCATCATGTGCATGTGATACGGTACAGTACATGGCAAATCCATTTTACACTTCATATGGGTAATTCTGTGTCTGTTCGCTTATGACCTGCAGTCCATGGCAGAGCTGCTCGCAGAGAACTATCATAATATTTGGGCCAAGAAAAAGAAGCTGGAACTGGAAGCCAAAGGTACGTCCCGGGTGGGATCTGTGTCCTTCATGACCTAGTCAAGGCCCAGGTATGCAGTGTTTAAGTATATGACATTGATTTCTCTTTGCTAAATGATCTAATTGTCAAAGGCCAAACCTCATTAGTATGATGAAGGTAAAGTGTTGCCTTAGCTCTGAGCTCATGATACACATCTGTTCAACCTCTGGATTGATACCAGTAGTCTGATTTGTCGGACTAATCATTTGCTAATGAAATTAAATGTAGTTAACTTTTATATTTAAAAAAAAAAGAAATTACAAGGGTTGTTCAAGTCACACTGGAACCTGGAGAAGGTCTGAAAAAGGTTAAAAATAAAATAATAATCCGAAAGATATAGAAGGGTTGTTCAAGTGAAACCAGGACTTTTGATTGCGCAGAATAACAGGAGACAATTGAGAGTAAAAACTCTCATTACATAATCCCCTGCTATACTAATGCACTTGGATACCATCAAGGCAGAAAGTCGTCTCAAGGCCTCCAGAGCCATGATCAGACTGCCTGAGTCATGTTTGAAACGCTGGCCTCCCAGGAACTCCTTTAATATGCCAAACATGTGGAAATGGCATGAAGCGAGGTCCGGACTATACAGGGGATGTGGCAGTGACTCCCAGCTGAGTTCCTGTAATACTGTGCTCGAAGTTTTCTGTAAATGTCAATCGGTTTTGCACTTTTTTTTCTTGTACCTCGTGTTACTTTAGACCTGCTCTAAAGATGTTACCTAGGCTTCAAAAATCAAAAATCCCTAATTAAATAAATGACCATGTACATTTCTACCGTAAGTGGTTAGCACTGTCGCCTTGCACCTCCAGAGTCCGGGTTCGATTCCCGCCTCTGTGTACATGAAGTTTGCATGTTTTGGAACGACTGGAGAGCCTGGGATTAAAAGTTCAAGTTTTGTTTTTTCACTTCCCGTATGGCGGTTTATTTTGTAGGAGGAGGAAGCCATCCACTGCTGGTTCCCTACGACACTCTGACTGCCAAAGAGAAATCCAAAGACAGAGAAAAAGCACAAGACATCCTCAAGTTCCTCCAGATTAACGGCTACACAGTTTCAAGGTGAGGCTGGACCTGATTTGACTACGTGCCACACTTCACAACTGAACGTGATTTCTTCATGTCGAAAACTAAAATTTGCATAATTCAACCCCGAATAAACCTTCAGCCGGGCACAACACTTCTTTCACTCTACAGGGCTATGAAGGAGCAAGAGCTCGACACTCCGTCCATAGAGAAGCGCTTCGCTTACACGTTCCTGCAGCAGCTCATCACGTACGTGGATGAGGCTCATGAACACATGCTGGAATTCGGTAAGCGTCCAAGTAAAGAAATAGATCTGATGTATATCCGATACGCGGCCATGTGGATTGAATGAGAACGGGCAGATTGGAATTCATGGGGTTTTTTTGCACGCAGTCAGCACCGGCAGTGTGGCGATTTCATACCAATGCCAGTAGCAAAATTTACTTTAGTATCAAATGTATGAGGCTTGAATTACAGCCGCTCATAGTAGCCTCTTTCAGAGTGAAACACCTCACTGTCTTTCTCTCCTTTCTGATTGTGAGTGTGATGTTTTTATCGCAATCTGTCACCAGCTTCAGAGTTCAAATCATTGTTACGTTTATGTCTTGAAAGAAAAGCAAGTCACGCAGTTACGCATTATTATCAACAGGTGGCCATTCCCATCTTGAGTAGCACAATGCCCCCGAGTGGCGCAGTGGTAAAGTACTCGCGCTCTCATCCGGAGATCGCTAGTTCGATTCCCGGGTGACGGTGTAGCCAACCGCAGCCAGAGGCCTGGAGAGAGCTGATGGCTGAGCCCTACCTGACTGACTTGTAGTAGTAGCCTTGATGTGGGAGCCTCTCAGTGATTGGAAGGAATTGGACGCGACTAAATTAGGGAAGCCCCCCAATTTATGAATATGAATGTGAACCATCATGACATGCAAATCCGATCTGACCGAAAAGATCCGAATTGAACAACGTGGCACGTACAGTAATGTGAACACAGCCTTAGACTTTGTGCCTTCCTGTAAAACTTGGATCAAACAAGCTGTGTGTCGTATATGTTCACGCATGTTCCAAGAGAGAGTTTTCTTTAAACACACAGTCTGTACTGACGTTGCAGTTGAATATAGCTTTCTTTTAAATGTTTTTAATTATTTTGTCTCCTGCATCATTCCGTGTCTCTCAGATGTTACTACGCGGCCGAAGGGAGAGAAGATTCCTCACGAACAGCAGATGAAGTTCTTCGGAAAGGTTCAGTACTCGTTCCCGTGCGACACTTTCTAGAGAATTTACGAAGTAATAATTTTTTTTCTCCCACATGTAAAGCAGTCCAGGGTTAAGCTTGTCCCAAAACTCACTTTAGTCTCGCTACGTTCAAGTATTTTTAATCCAGCTTTAAACTTCAAACCCTTTTAGTCCTGTACAAATTCATATCACACTCCGGAATTTTTATATTTTTGGAGAATAAATTTTGTACCGTATCCACGCCAGAAAGATATACAGTACATTATAGTGAATTTTTTAATTACACTTCTGTTTTTTTTTTTTTTTTTTTAACTCTCTTTCTAGTAAAAGTCTTGTCATGTTCGAACCCTTGTCACCGCACCCGCTTAGAAAGGCATTGCACAATAATTAAACATTTTTTTTTAACAGGTTGTTCTTCCTCTGGTTGATCAGTACTTTAAGAACCATCGGCTCTACTTCCTGTCCACGGCCATCCGTCCAATCAGCAGCGGAGGCCACGCTTCTAATAAAGAGAAGGAGATGGTGACCAGGTGGGGTGTAACCTTTCTCTAAGTAACACACACCTGCTTATGTCACTTTAGTGCACGCGCTCTCTCTCTCTCTCTCTGTGTAAAACCACATTGCAGGTGCAATTATTTTAGTTTGCAGTCAGTTAAAAGTTCTAAAGGTCTCATAAGTGACCTCACTCACTCACTCACTCACTCACTCATCATCTATCAATCATCAGCTTTATCCTGTATTCAGGGTCATGGGTGGGCCTGGAGCTTATTCCAGGAAACTTGGGGCACGAGGTGGGGTACAGCCTGGACAGGGTGCCAATCCATCACACACACAGATATACACACACACACATGCTCATTCACACATTACTGCCAGTTTGGAGATTTGTTTTTGGACTGTGGGAGGAAACCCACCAAGCACCGGGAGAACATGCAAACTCCATGCACAAAGATTCCGAGGCGGGACTCGAACCCGGACCCTGGAGGTCCACGGCGACAGTCAAAACCACTACACCGCCTTATTAGTGACCTTTATTTATTGACTCCTTTTTTTTTTTTACCTTGTTTGCATGTCACAAATTCTAAAATTACTTCCACAAAGTGACTAGGTGTGCGTTTTTGTGTGTAAGTTGAAGGAGTGTGAATAAGAGTGTGTGTAGGGACACGACACCTCAAGGTGTCTCCTGACTGCAGTGTAGTGTTTATTTGACTTCAGGAGGAAGTGGCCCAAGGCCATGGGGTCATCTGGTCTTAGATCTGTGTTTGTAGGAGTGTGTGTGTGTGTGTGTGTGTGTGTGTGTGTGTGTGTGTGTGTGTGTGTGTGTGTGTGTGTGTGTGTGTGTGTGTGTGTGTGTGTGTGTGTGTGTGTGTGTGTGTGTGTGTGTGTGTGTGTGTGTGTGTGATTTAAACAACACCTGGAGGTTAATTTAAATGAGTTAAATCAAACAAATCCTGGACAGACACTTTGGCAGTTTCTCACAATTAAATGATATGATGGGAATTTTAGGAGATCAGTCGGATGGAGGTGGCTCAGGCGGCAGAGGCTCTGGGTCTGGTCGGAGGGTCGGAGGTTCGAGCCCCGCCGTCACTGTGGGCATCCTCAGTGCCGGTCACAAGCCTGTGTGGTTCGGGGGCAGAGGGAGGCGTACAGCGTAAAACCCGTGCCGGTGGATTGTGGATTGAATAATCTGACGTGGCGACAAACAGGGAGGAAGGGAAACGGCCTGATGGGGGGAAAAACAAATCTTAGTAGCTCCACTTGATATTCACACCTGAAGTGTTATCTGTAACATGTTCTTATGTACGCGGTTAGCTAATCTCCGCTTTTCCTACCTGTTTAATCCTCATGTGATCCACTTCATTGTACAATCTCAGCTTTAACCTGTATTTGATTTGAACTTTCGCTAATGTTTCTTCTTTCTTCTAATCCTTTCTTTGTCGTCCACTTTTTTTTCTCTTCGCTCAGTCTTTTCTGCAAACTGGGAGTTCTTGTCAGACATAGGATATCTCTGTTTGGTAAGAGTGTTCTAACAGTTTAGCTGTGTTTTCTGATCTGTGTGTCTGTTTGTACGTGTGTGTGTGTGTGTGTGTGTGTGTGTGTGTGTACAGTAAGTGCATGCTAGCATATGAGTGGGCCACGCCTTTACTGAGTCTCTGTGTATCTTTAAGTGAATAAAGCAAATTTAAAAAAAGAGACTGATGTCACATGGCACCCTCGTTGGCTGCAGATGATGACGCATGAAACATTTTCATCTTTGTTTTCACAACGTTGCTTCTCTTAAAACAACTTGTTGTCATCTTCTCAATACTAATATGAGTGAGTTCATTAAGAGCCGGTCCAAAAGTTTCATAACCATACAAACCATATGCACTTTTACAGTATATATATATATATATATATAATATCTATTAGAGTGTATATCTATTATAGTTTATATCTATTTATTATCTTAGTGCGCAGGGTTGCATTTAGCTGGTATAGCAGATTTGCTCCGTCCTGCATATGAGAGGACTTTGTGAGCTCTCCAGTAGTTAGAGCGCAAAGCTTTTCCCACATCAGCACTAAACTAGGAACTTGGAGTATGTTTAGATTTGATGATCCCTTACCAAGAGGTACAAACCACCTACAAACTGCTATGATGTTCTCTCTACATATCAATTGAAATTGAACGAAATTAAACTATACAGATGAAATTAAAGAAATGAACACAGATGTGTTACCGTGACGGACTGCAAAGTGCCTAAAGATACAGTTTATAAAGTGGCTGTTTATGCGGCAGCCTCAGCGGCAGCGGATGCTTTCAGCATCAGCAGTAACGATCGCTAATCACCGACCTGATCATCATCTGCCATCATCTGCATTTGTTTCTCACTGGTTCACGCCTTAAGTTAGATACGTTTTCTGCTTGAATGATTCATACTGTAGGTCACTGTGTGGCTTAACAAACTAAAAACTTTCCTGTGAAACTGCTCAGGCACAGGGACTCGACTGAAAAGGAGGGACAAAAATTCAGTAAAATCACAAGAAGGCCTGTTTTTTCATAAGGAAAATCTGAAAAAAATGAAAGGTGGCTCATTACTTGTGCACTATACTGTATATTTCAAAAGTGCACCTAGTGATTCTGTGATTCTGATCAGTTACTCACAGTGTCGGGTGTAACGCGTTACAAAGTTACAGTACTTGGATTACCTTTTCGATGTAACGAGTAATCTAGTGCATTAGGTCCGCGTTAGGTCCGCCAAGTACTCAGTTACTTATTTACTTTTTCAAAAATGTAATCCGTTAATCAGACAATTTATGTAATCCGTGAGCCAGACAGCAGTCATTCCCAATCCATTAGTGTGTGTGTGTGTGTGTGTGTGAAAAGCCCCGCCCCCTATAACCCGCCCCCCTCTGTTATTCCTGCGGCCACCGCGCGAAACCACGTAGGTGAAACAGGGGTATTAGTAGTTAACAGATTATGGGCCAAACTTCACTGAGTGATGATGGTAGAATAATTATAAAGGTCTTGACTAAAACAACATGCATGAGGAAGCACAAAGGAGTTTTCATTTTCTGCAATGGTAAAGTACTCAAACTAGTTACTTTTATCAGAAAATAACGCAGTAATGTAACTGATTCCTTTTTGAAGACAGTCATTTTGTAATGTAATTAGTTACTTTAAAAAGTACCGTCCCCCAACACTGGTTACTCCTAAATGCATTTGGAGAAATACTGTATTCTTCATCCTGAACTGGACAAACAGAATCTTTGTACCATATAAAGAAATTAAGCATAACACAGGAGCTAAGAGCGG
>JAAGKR010000925.1:119823-141794 GCA_011419295.1 Clarias macrocephalus
CTGTATATTTCAAAAGTGCACCTAGTGATTCTGTGATTCTGATCAGTTACTCACAGTGTCGGGTGTAACGCGTTACAAAGTTACAGTACTTGGATTACTTTTTCGATGTAACGAGTAATCTAGTGCATTAGGTCCGCGTTAGGTCCGCCAAGTACTCAGTTACTTATTTACTTTTTCAAAAATGTAATCCGTTAATCAGACAATTTATGTAATCCGTGAGCCAGAAAGCAGTCATTCCCAATCCATTAGTGTGTGTGTGTGTGTGTGTGTGTGTGTGTGTGTGTGTGTGTGTGTGTGTGTGTGTGTGTGTGTGTGTGTGTGAAAGCCGCCCTACAAGCCCCGCCCCCTATAACCCGCCCCCCTCTGTTATTCCTGCTGTTATACCCCTATCTCACCGATGCGGTTTGACTATGCGAGGACCGACGCGGTGAAACTCGCGGTGAATCATGATGAACCGTATTTACGGCCACCGCGCGAAACCACGTAGGTGAAACAGGGGTATTAGTAGTTAACAGATTATGGGCCAAACTTCACTGAGGGTTGATGGTAGAATAATTATAAAGGTCTTGACTAAAACAACATGCGTGAGGAAGCACAAAGGAGTTTTCATTTTCTGCAATGGTAAAGTACTCAAACTAGTTACTTTTATCAGAAAATAACGCAGTAATGTAACTGATTCCTTTTTGAAGACAGTCATTTTGTAATGTAATTAGTTACTTTAAAAAGTACCGTCCCCCAACACTGGTTACTCCTAAATGCATTTGGAGAAATACTGTATTCTTCATCCTGAACTGGACAAACAGAATCTTTGTACCATATAAAGAAATTAAGCATAACACAGGAGCTAAGAGCGGCAGTCAGCGTTTATTGTATCAAATACAGCAGAAATGATTACGAAAATCATAATCGTCTCTAAATGGAAATTAGTCTTAAATTGCAGTCCCTTACTATCCGTACCATTCGAGACATTATATGAGCATAATTCAAACCGAGAAATACTGTACATCACGGGGAGAAAATGCAGGTGATGTATTAGATAAGAAGCATCTGCACTAATAATAACTCGTCATACACGGTGAGACTGATGGGAAGGGGCTCGTTAATAACGGCCTTAAAACGTCACAAAACCCATAGAACTCAAGCGGCACACACGCACAGCACAGGCCGACAACGAAACGAGAAAAAAAAGCCTCGCCGGTATATACTGGAATATGGGAATGACGTTGCAACATAGTAAAACTCTCAAAATGAGGATATTATTATTATTTTCCGGTCATAGAAACAACTGAAAACAACAATTAAAACATGTGATCATGTGTATTTGTGCTATTTTTTTAAAACAAACAAACAAATATTGGCTAAATATGGTTAAATATTCTCTGGGCTTTAAGGGCTACGGAGAGAACGGACTACACTAATTTGTACTGCAGGTCTGATGATTTGCCTGATAAAGTGACGGTCCATAGACAAGCATGTTGTTGCATTGTGCAGCTTTGTGGCCGCATGCTGACGAACACTATTGTCGAATCAACGTAATCGAATTGTATTTAGTTTTACTCCTCTGGCAGGCTGAAGAAACGCCGAGCACTCGGCTCTGACGTCTGTTCTTTAATCCTTTCGCAGGAAACGATGCCACGTCTATCGTGAACTGTCTTCACATCCTGGGACAGACGCTAGACGCCAGGTCAGTGACCTCACCAGACTCGCTGTACATCACAACGTCTTGTGCAGGACTGATGGGAAATTAAGTTTTGGTTTAACAGCTGCTAATTTTTCATTAATTCCTATATTTGTCATGAACAATAATGTCCCTAGATATTTGATTCCATTTTATATGAAGCATTAACTTATTCATCTTTATTTAATTAGTTCAGAGGTTATCTAGATGTTCTTCCTACACGGGTAAAGCGACTCAGTAAATTTACAAGCTCGTGACAGAGCGTCGCACTTTCCCGCTACAGGACAGTCATGAAGACGGGTCTGGAGTCGGTAAAGGCGGCGCTGCGTGCGTTTTTCGAAAACGCCGCCGAGGACCTGGAGCGCACCATGGAGAACCTGCGCCAGGGTCAGTTCACACACACTCGAACCCAGCCCAGAGGAGTCACCCAGATCATCAACTACACCACCGTGGCCCTGCTCCCCGTCCTGTCCTCGCTGTTCGAGCACATCGGGCAAAACCTGTTCGGAGAGGACCTGATATGTGAGTGCGAGAATCTCCTGAACTGATCTACAGAACTGCCTGAAGACGAACACATCGTGTACAACATCATATAATACACATTATACAAAAAAGAACTGGGGAAATACCCTGTGTGTGTGTGTGTGTGTGTGTGTGTGTGTGTGTGTGTGTGTGTGTGTGTGTGTGTGTGTTTTCCCACATACCTCACCTAACAGTACGTCTCAGCTAAACGTTTTTTAAAATAAGAGAACTTTCCACAATTGACTTTAAGGCAATAAGGAATAGCTGACATCATTTTCAGTAGTTTCTGTTATGCATATAAGATGCTAGAAATAGATCCTTAAATGATAATAAAAAATAAATGTTTTAAAGTTTTGTTGAATCGGTAAAAATGCAAGTTTTAACTATGTTTGCAATTTTTTCGTTTGCTTAATCATTTTGTGACGATGTACAATGCAGTTTTCGTGCTAAACCCATTATGGGTCGGATCTGGCATTGTAATGAAGGATACTCCTGACATACAGTACTGTATAAAGGGGTCAGCATGGTGGGTGCCATTATATTGGGTGTTTATGTACTGTAGATGTGTAATTACACTACAGTATGCTACATGGTGTATCTAAAGTTTCTAAGACACGCCGGATCCAAATTAAAGTAATAGAGACTGGCTCATGTGTGCTCAGTGTATTAAAGTAAGAGAGGAAGTAAAGTTGTTCTTAAACCAGATGGTTAGACATACATGCAGCAGTCGATATAGTCAAGTATACAGTATTTCATGAGTATACAGTACAGTACATGCAATAGAACCTCGTTTGACTGATGTTGCAAACAACAGCCTTCTCTTATAGCCCTTAAGCAAACATGTGGTGGTGTTTCATCTCATCTCATCTCATCTCATCTTATCTTCTGGCTCCAGCTGCTTCCAATAAGATGCTGGAGTACAACATTTTACATCTGGGATGATATTTCAGACAAAAATATTTGCTAAATATTTCCTGACAAGCAGTCTGATCAGCCGTAACACTGACACCACCGCCAAGTGGATTACATTAAATTGGTTACCAATTATACACCAGTAAACTGATAACATGGGTGATCATGGGCATCTAAGGATCCACCCAAGCCTGGTGAGACTAAAGGCCAGTCCGTCTGGACCGATCCCCCAGAAAAGCCAACGTAGCACAAACTGTCAGAAAAAAAAACAAAAAAAAAACAATTCTGACCATGACAGAAAGACATTAGAGCACCCGTTGCACCGGAGCCTGCCATGCCCGGGGACCAAACTCCCCAGATCCCAACCAATATGATGCTCGATCTCTGATCCAAAGCATCCACTGTGGAAGTCCCCCAGGGGCCCTGCAGAGCCACACCACAGAGCCGCCCCGTTGGCACAAAGGGAACCCCGAAGTGGTTTTAATGTTACGGCTGACGGCTCATTCTCAAGATTCCTATTTATTACTCAGTAATACTCATACTATAAATAACCAGTAATTAAGATTGCATATTAAATACACCATGTCTTTCCTCAACAGTGGATGACGTCCAAGTCTCCTGTTACAGGATCCTAAACAGCCTTTACTCACTTGGAACCAGTAAAAGTATCTACGTGGAAAGGTAATAAACAATGATTTATTGCGCCCTATTTACAAGCCACCTGCAGTATTTCATTTTGTTTAGTAAGTACATGTCATGACTCTGATATGCGTGTTATTAACGGCGTGTTGCGTAGGCAGCGGCCTGCCCTCGGCGAGTGTCTGGCGGCGTTCTCCGGTGCCTTTCCCGTCGCCTTCCTGGAACCCCATCTCAACAAATACAACAGCTTCTCCATCTACAACACTAAAGGCTCCAGAGAGAGGACAGGTGAGCGAAGACGTCCTGCTCATCACCATCCAAAGGACATTGGGAAAGGACAGCGTGTTTTACCGTCTCTTGCGTTCTCTCTGTCGTCTCTCTCTCTCTCTCTGTCTGTCAGCGTGTGGTCTCCCGGCTCAGGTGGAGGAGGTGTGTCCCCTGGTCCCGTCCCTGGAGAAAGCCCTGGAAGAGATCATGGAGCTGGCCGAGTCAGGCATGCGCTACACTCAGATGCCCCACGTGATGGAGGTGGTGCTGCCCATGCTGTGCAGCTACATGTCTCACTGGTGGGAGCACGGGCCCGAGAGCAACCCGGAGCGCGCCGACACGTGCTGCACCTCGCTCACTTCTGAGCACATGAACACGCTGCTGGGCAACATCCTCAAGATCATCTACAACAACCTGGGGATCGACGAAGGCGCCTGGATGAAGAGGCTCGCAGGTGAGAGACAGGGCACACACACACACACACACACCCACACACACACACACACACACATGTGGGCGTTTTGGGAACACCAGTTAGCTTAATCTGCATGTCTTTGGACTGTGGGAGGAAACCGGAGAACCCGGAGGAAACCCACCAAGCACGGGGAGGACATGGGGAGAACGGAATGCAAACTCCATGCACACAAAGTCGGGAATCGAACCCCGACCCTGGAGGTGCAAGACGACAGTGCTAACCACTACACCACTCGGCTACACATGACGTCTTGCGATATAATAATAATAATATTAAGTTATTTGTACATAAACCTTACAGTGAAATAATTTTTATCGCATATCCCGGTTAGGAAGCTGGGGTCAGAGCACAAGGAGCAGAAAGGGGTTAAGAGTAGGGCTGGGCGATAATGAAAAAAAAAAATTATCACGATATAATGTTTCATATCATTCGGTATCTGTAATTATTGACTATTTATTAATGAAGACCAGTAGAAAAAAAATTTAATTTAACCACTTTATTTTAATTTACCAACATTACTAAGGCAAATTTTTTTAATAGTCAAAAACAAAAAGATTTGAACAAAAATATCTTGTCTCTTATGTCCCATAATAAACTAAATATAAGTATTTTTTTGCAAGTTTGCTCACTACTGGGAAGTTGCGCTCATGTAGCACTACATCCAAAGAAACTGTATGTGGATGTTTATGCAACTATTCATTAACTTTACTCACAGATAGCTGAGTGTAATCGGTGCCCAAAACACCGCGACGAGTTCAGTTGTTGAGTGAAGCGGCTCACCATATTCGCCCCGCTGTCAGTCGTGATGCACAACGTGGAGCAGCGCATCAACTCGGGTTTGCGCAATAAATTCACCCGTGGTGTTTCCGGGAAAATATGCGGTGTCCAAGCATCTACTCTTTAGATTCCAGTTGTTATTAAAATGTACGCTTAAGCTGATGTACGGGTCACACGTGCGGCTTGTCCAGACGGCTGCTCGCTCTCCACTGTGTTCCTACACTTTGTAGTAATTCTTTTAGTATTTCTTTGGCCATGTAGTAAGCGATCGCGTGGGTTATGTCATTGTATCGCTTGTTGCCAAGTACCTCTCCATCGCACAAGCAACTTGCTTGTGTTTCCATACTTGGCCAGGATGGGTTTTTTAGTTTTTTTTTTGCAAAGCTTACACACAACATTGTTCTGGTGTTGATAAGGCAAGGCGCACGCTCAGTCAGCCGCATTTTAATAAAACTATAGCGCTTCATACCGAATGTTTTTTTTATCGTTATCGACAATGGTCTACCGTCGATAAATACCGATACCGTTTTATCGCCCAGTCCTAGTTAAGTGACTTGCTCAAGGGCTCAACGGTGGAAGCTTGGCAGTGCTGGGGCTCGAATCCCTGACCTTCTGATCAGTAACGCACAGCTTTAACTGTTTGAGCCATTAATTTGTTTGTAATTCCAACAAACATTGTCTACTAACACAATTGTCCATACAAAGTATATTACAGTACGGTGTTGTTTAGACTTGTGCCGATGGTTGCAACAATGACCTCTCTATCTTTCTTTTGCCTTTCTTCTTTTCCCCTCTCTCTCTCTATCCTCCTTCTCCCCTCACCATGTTCCAGTCTTCTCTCAGCCCATCATCAGTAAGGCCCGGCCGCAGCTGTTAAAGACGCACTTTCTGCCGCTGATGGAGAAGCTGAAGAAGAAGGCGGCCACGGTGCTGTTGGACGAAGAACACATGAAGGCAGAAGGCCGTGGCGAGATGTCCGAGTCGGAGCTGCTCATCCTGGACGAGTTCACCATCTTGGTGCGCGACCTGTACGCCTTCTATCCGCTCCTCATCCGCTTCGTCGATTATAACAGGTGAGCGCACCGATAATATTAGTGATAAAGTGCACGAGTGTTCTACACTACATACATCTGGAATGAGGTGCGTATACCCGAGCGAGTGAGCGACTTTATAGTTTATAGCGTCGTGTGTGTTTTCAGAGCGAAGTGGCTGAAAGAACCGAACCCCGAGGCCGAGGAACTGTTCCGCATGGTGGCAGAGGTCTTCATCTTCTGGGCCAAATCCCATGTAAATTAATTCACACGCACACACACACACACACACACACATATACACACACACACACACACACACATACACACGCACATACATACATAAATGTCAAAACACAATCAAACACTGTCACTTTAAACAAGTGAACTGTAACAGTAAGAGTAAATCTCACAGACAGACACTCTGTCACTGTCAGTCTATTTAAATATACACTCTTATTTTTAGTGCTTTTGTGGAAAATTATTCTCTTTCCAGACCTTGGCGAGAATTTTCAAGGTTGTTCCGGTTCAGTCGGATACGACGGTCTAGTCGAGTGATCCTTTTAAGGACGGCGCTTTGAGCGAGATCGATCCGCGCGACTCGATATACTGAATGCTTTCTGATCAGGATACTGACGCTATGTTGTTGTTTTTTGTTTGTTTGTTTGTTTGTTTGTTTGTTTGTTTGTTTGTTTTTACAGAATTTCAAACGGGAGGAACAGAACTTCGTTGTTCAGAACGAGATAAACAACATGTCGTTCCTCATTACTGACACCAAGTCAAAAATGTCTAAGGTAAGAGCGCACACATTACATCCAGTGATTCACTCTAAAGAGGTCCCGGATATTGTGTAATTACTTTCGCTATGATGATGCAATCTGAACCAAAAGAATACGTCACATACCTTGATCATACCTTGAATTACACTGTTGCCCAAGAAGGACTCATCAGTCCGACTCAGAGGCATCCCGGCGTGTTCGGAGCTCCACATACTGAGAAGCACATTGTACATTGTTCAATCGTTCAGATTGCTCAGATCTATCGAGCGTTATTACAGAATATTCGGGGCCCATTTCGAGTGAATCGCCCTGTATAAGGAGAAATTGTGTGTACTGTGTCTCATTACAATTTGTAAACATACTCAAGTTCTTCTAATAAAAAACATCACTGTATCAATGATTTTTCAACACCATACGTCTTTTAAACTACCAACGCTGTTACAGATTTCAATAAGTGGTTTAAAAATATATACTTAACAATAAGGACATTCCATGAACACTTCAAACTATATTTGTATGGGTTTCATGTCCATGTAGGGCATAGGGCAGGGTACACCTTACCAACCCAAACCAGAGCATGAACACACACACCCACACACCCCTTCATACACTACGACCAGTCTCAACACACAGATCAGAGATGAGATTCGAACCCCTAACCCAGGAGGGGCGAGGCAATTTTATAAACCCCGGGTTTAGATTGCAGTGGACGTGATGCATCTGTGATGGTTCTGTGTGCATCTTAGAGCCCTTGTTTTTTTTTTTTTTTCGTTTTTGTTTTAAAAATTTATTCAGTTTATGACTCGACATGTACGTTGGCTTACCGGTCCACAGGGGGCAGTGTCGGACCAGGAGAGGAAGAAGATGAAGAAGCGAGGCGACCGTTATTCCATGCAGACGTCGCTGATCGTCGCTGCTCTCAAGAGGCTGCTTCCTGTTGGACTGAATATCTGTGCTCCTGGAGACCAGGAACTCATCTCCCTCGCCAAGAACCGCTTCACCCAGGCACACACACACACACAGACACGCACACACGCACATATACCTATTATATATACATATACGCACGTATACCATATGCACATACACCTAAAACAGCATGCACAAAGATTTAGACAGATTTTATTAAGCACTTTATTCAGTCTGTGCGTAATATTCACATTAGTCGTTAACCAGCAAACCAAACAAAAATAAAAGTCCCCAGAATGTCTCTACAGACATTGTTCTAGTGTCCCCGGAAGTTATTGGGTGGACAACCTGAAGACATTTTATTTAGGACCAAACAGCGGTAGTAACCAAGGCAACGTCGCCGGAACATTCCGAGAAAACCTATATGATGACGTTCGGGGAGGAATGTCCCCACAACGTTGCAAACATGTTTTGTGTGACCAAGAGGGAACGTTCCCTAAAGGTTATATATTTATGTCTGATTTGTATCATTATGCTGGAACCAAACCTGGGCCCTTTTATCGAACTTCAGTACGGTCCTAATAACGTTCACGCAGTTCACTTGAGGACCGAGTTACGAATGTCCCCTGAACGTACGGGAGATGTCCTTGGCACTTAAAGCATCTTTAAGCTTGATTTGTTGTTATTAATGTAAAGCATCTTATGTACCTCATGGAAAAAAGTCAGGATTTTAGTCAATGTTAAAATTTGAGGGTTCTGCATATAAAATAAGAAATTAAAAAAACTTAATTAATAACTGTACTGTATATTGAACTTCAGGGTGAGACCATGCGCTGTGCATTTACTGTACGTACAAACAGTATATTTCCTTGTAAGTGATAAGGTATTAAAATATATCCTTGAAAAGGTCATGATGATGGCTATTAGCCACATGGCAGACAGGGAGGGAGTCAGTGTGTGTGTGTGTGTGTGTGTGTGTGTGTGTGTGTGTGTGTGTGTGTGTGTGTGTGTGTGTGTTTCTGACTTTGTAATTGACTTTTTCTTCTAATTTCAGTAAAAGGTCACTGAACTGTTTTGGCTCTTTATCTACAGAAGGACACAGAGGATGAAGTTCGGGAGATCATCCGAAATAATCTTCACCTGCAGGGAAAGGTGAGGAGTGTGTGTGTGCGTGTGTGCGTGGTGTGCGTTTATGATGGTGTCAGGTTGATAAAGTCTCCTCATTAGCACCTCGGTGTTCTCGCGCTCCTTCTCGACTTCATCATGCTAAATCTTTTCTCTGTGCCACAGGAAATGTTAATACGATGTTAAACGCACATTATACCAATTTAAGCATGACATAAATATGGAGTAGAGCACCAGAATGATACTTTTATGAGATATAAGATGTACAATAACCAAAAGTCTGATATCACACAAGCGATTGCATGTATGATCATTCCTGCTGCATGTCACACTGCATGTCTTTGTCTCCATCCTCTCCACCCGCCGCATGCCTGCATGTCCCCGCATCACTTCATCAGTACTGGGCGTTCCACTTCAAGAAGCTGGTCAAGCGCCTGATCATCGTCCTGAAGTGGATGAACCGGCGCCAGCCCAGACCGGCTGCCCCAGAAATACCCTTTCACAAACGCCCGGCCTTCCTTAAACGCTCCTCTACGCACGACTTCTCCATCCAGCGACACCCACGGGTGCCTCTGAGCGCCACGAAGAAGTCGTCCTCCCTGGATCACGCCTCCAGACACGCGAAGCCCGCGGCCTCCCGACTTACTGCACGTTTCCGCGTGTTCAGATGTAGCTCGCTGGTGTGTAGAGAATCAGCAGCTGGATTGGATGAGCTGTAGCTCTTAGCGTGTAGTATAGAAAAAATGCTTTTTAATACTTTACAGTGGTCCGTACGTACTATAGTTCGTGTCTGAAGTTTGCTACTGCAGTATGTTGTTTAACGACTACAAAGCAAATTAATCAGCCGTGATGCTATCCTTTAATGCAGCATGGTACAAGCGGTGTTCAAGTCAAACCAGGACACAGTTATGAGAGGAAAAACTCTCTTTATTTCTCTGTATAATCCCCTGCTACACGAATGCACTTAGTGCTCGGACACCATCAAGGTGGAAGGTTCCGGTTCACGTCTGAAACGCTGGCCTCCCAGGAATTCCCCAAACATGTGGAAATGGCTGGAAACCGGGCCATTTCTTTCCAAGAAATTCACAAGTCCCGGTTTGACTTAAACGTCCCTTGTGTAAACCGTCACCCTAAATGATCTCACACACACCTGAAGTCATGATACTGTGCCTCCGTCTACACTTACTGTAGCGCTTCAGTTAACTGTTATCTACATTTGAATTGGAAATTCCTCAAAAGCAAGCCGGGCTGTTTAGTACCGTGTACAACACTGTGTGTGTGTGTGTGTGTCGTGTTTATGCCCGAGATATTGCCATAAATGCTTCTCACTTTAAATATCAGTTACAGTTCTTTATAATGGCATGATCATTTATTAGTCCTACAACACAAACGCATTATTATTTGAATTTATTTATTTCATCTTTTGTACAGAATGTCGATTCGATTCGTTGACTCAATGCCGTAGTTTTCGATTCATAATCTTTTCACACTTTTAAATTATTACATTTGGCTGAATGTTAAACGGTCTAAAATTGCTGAATTTCTCAAAAATACACCACAGCTTTTACAGAAAATATAAGCGGCTTGCAAGAAGATCACTCCTTTTTATTTGTGTATTTATATTAGTTTATGGTCAGTTGGTGCAATACTGCCACCCACTGGACATAAGCGTGGGGCAGACGATAGTCATGGGGAAAAAGCATCACTTTGTAAGAGACATGACAATTAATTAAAATAATCAACACCACAAGCTGCACAGCACTTCTGTGATCATTTAAATATTTCTGGTATGTATTAAGAACAAAAACTTTAGTGCTATTAAACCAAGTCAGATTAAAAATCCATTGACCTGATAGTCTACCTACAGTATAATCCACAGGTGGACTTTATTAAATGCCGAGGACATGCAGTGGTGTTACACGGTGGACCAGCAGTATGTGTAGAACATTTTAGGTAGAGTTAATCAGAGTTATGCTTTCTAGTAAATTTAGCACAGCAGAGCAGATGTTAAAATTAAAATAGAATCATATTCATAGAATAATTTTCCCACTGATCTTGTTTTTAGTAGATTTTGCCTTCAGTGTACAAGCCTACTGTTTCAAAAGTATTTTTAGTTAATTGAGTGTTAATATCTTTTAAATGAGTGGCTTGGTGTGTGTGTGTGTGTGTGTGTGTGTGTGTGTGTGTGTGTGTGTGTGTGTGTGTGTGTGTGTGCGCACCCAGCTGGAGGACCCTGCAATTCGCTGGCAGATGGCACTATATAAGGACATGCCTAACCGCAGTGAGGACACCTCAGACCCAGAGAAGACTGTAGAGAGAGTGCTGGACATCGCTCATGTGCTCTTCCATCTGGACCAGGTTAGTGCAGAGCATCTGGCGACTGACACACACACACACACACACACACACACACACACACAGCAACAGTACCTTTGTTACTGTACATCACGCCATCATCCGTGGCTCACTCGTTAGGAGGCCTAGGAAGAAAGGATCACAGGACGTTACCTAATGTAAGATAGATTTCACGTTACGAGGTATCATTAATTCAAAGCAAGGGAACTTGGGACTGGATACTGGATGAGTGGTAGGGTTCTCACCTATCACACGGAAGGCCTGGGTTTGATTCCCAGCCAATGCCCAAACCCCAGACACTGCATGCAGTTCCAATCCCAAAACCAGACAAAATGGGAGGGTTGTATTAGGAAGGGCGTCCGTAAAACCTGTGCCAGGTTGTTGTGCGGATTAGTTGGTGGGAATGATTAGTGCTGTAATCATCAGGTGTCCACAAATGTTTGGTACTATCCATCCATCCATCCATCCATCCATCCATCCATCCAATCATCTAGAGACCTCTGTAGTCCAACTAGAGACCGTGTTGTCCATTGTATTTATTCCAATTTTGTACAACCGTGGTAGGACCTCAGGTCAACATTCACACGGGCAATTTGGGAAAGCCAGTTAGACTAATCTGCACATCTTTGGACCGTGGGAGGAAACCGAAGAACCCGGAGGAAACCCTTGCAAACTCCATGCACACAGACCTGACGTGGGAATCGACCCCAGGACCTGCCGTGCCACCAGTAGTGTAGCTCTAACAACCCCCCCCCTTGACACTTTAAATGTGCTTTAATAGTAAAATATCCCTAAGGGAGTGCTGTTTCTGCTGGTAATGCTTCCTGTAAGACTGGACGCTGTGTGTTTGATCAGGTGGAGCATCCTCAGAGGAGTAAGAAGGCCGTGTGGCACAAGCTGCTGTCTAAGCAGAGGAAGCGTGCGGTGGTGGCCTGCTTCAGGATGGCTCCTCTTTATAACCTGCCCAGGTATTATATTCTTCTTAATATTGTCCTATGAAGCATTGTTTAAAAAAAATGTTTTACTGCATCATGATACACAGTGCCTGAAGTTAACATTTAAAAATAGTTTCTAATATTTATGTCTACAACATTTTGCATTAGGTGTGTGTTAGCATTTTTTTTTAATAACTCATGCATTCTAATACGAATAAAGTGATGCAAACCAGCACTTGATATGCAAACCTTTTTTTTTTTCCCTCTCCATCGTGGAAGATCATTTTTTATCAGGAGGACCAGAGCTGCATTCAGAAAAGGCCGTGATATTTACTGTGTGTGTGCTTTGCAGGCACCGAGCCGTGAACCTGTTCCTGCAGGGCTATGAGAAGTCCTGGATTGAGACAGAGGAGCATTATTTTGAAGATAAGCTCATAGAGGATTTGGCTGTGAGTGCTTTTATGCTTCTTATACAGCGTCATGCCGTCAGACTCGGTAAAACCTCCTCGTTTAGTGGCTTTGGAAATGTTTCTGTCAGCTGGGCAGAAAAAGTGATACGCAAGGCACAAGTACATAGCATCTTTTAAAGCAGCACTGATGGCTTCGGTGCATGAAAATGATAAGGAAATAAATCATGTAAATATTGCATGTTATGCTACGTATTGCCGTTATTAGCGTTTCAGTTTCAGTACTGACATAACGATGAAGTTGGAGCTGATGTTTGGCGTTTTGTGTTGCAGAAGCCGGGTGGAGAAGAGCCGTCAGAGGAGGATGAAGGGGTTAAACACATCGACCCTTTGCACCAGCTCATACAGCTTTTCAGCAGGACTGCGCTCACAGAGAAATGGTTTGTTCTATACTGTTTTTTTAAATTGTCGATTTAATTTTTTATTCCATGACACTCTAGTGTCTTATACAGTACCGGTAGTCTTCGACTTACATACTTTCGAGAATACGTTATGAATTTCCGTAGATACGAACAGACCGCGGTTCTACTTCTGGTTCAATCGCCGAAGTAGCTGACGTGTATTGTACAAAGAAATATACAATGCAGTGCACCAGATACCAATGTTTACAGTTGTATACAATATTTTCAGTGTTTAAGTGAATATATATATTGTATGTGTGCGTGTGCACGTGTGGGGGTGCGGGAGAAATGAGTCGACCTCACCGGTTTCAATGAATCAGTCCGGGAGTACGATGGTAGAAAATGGGTATCCTGTAAATCTGTCCTGATAGTGAATAATCCTAATTTGGGGAAAATCCTCAACAAAACAGAGTTCACAGTCCAATACAGTGGAAAACAGCTCTGAGACAAAATGGCGTCCAAGAATCCCCTCATGATTTAAAGGCGCAGAGACAATACTGTTATGTTTGATGTGTGAGATTCATTTCCCTATAGTGTTTGGCCACATGGTGGCAGTGTGAGGAGAGGGGACTGATTTAGTCAAGTGGTTTGGTATTTTATATTGTATATCGGTGACAAAGGCATATGAGACTCACTTTGTCAGACTTAAGAACAAATCTGACTTACGAACACGCTCCCAGAACGGAGGTTGTTTGTGAGTCGGGGACTACCTGGGTGCATTTAGCAGCATCTGACTTCAGGTTTAAAGTTAAGTTTCTCAAGGTAGCAGTACGGCCAAAGGGTTTTGGACACCTCATCATCCCTTATATAGTATGTACTGTATGTGTAGATCTTTGCCACAAAGTTGAAAGCACGCTGTTGTATAGAATGTCTCTGTATGCCGAGGCGTTACAGTTTCTCTCCACTGGAACTAAGAAAACCAGCTCGAGTAGGCACAAAGCGAGCTGCAGGAATACATTCTGTTTTGAGGAGGGGGTGGAAGGACTCACAGAGACACTGGAAGGTCATCGGTTCAAGACCCAGCATCACCAAGCTGCCACCAGTGGGCAAGGCTTTTAACCCTTAAGTTCTCAAATGTAGATAAAAGTAAGTCACTCTGGGCCTCCGAGTGGCGCAGTCACTATTGTAGTCACTACGATCCTATCATCCAGAGATCGCCAGTTTGAATCCCGGGTGATGCTGTAACCTCTCACAGCCGGAGGTCTAGAGAGAGCTGATTGGCCGAGCTCTCTCAGAGGGGAGGGATGAGAGGTACTCAGTGCTCCCACATTAATCACGGCTCTACAGCCAATCAGGGGCGTCTGTGAGCTCACGCAACGGAGGGAGCGGATAGCGCTGTCCTCCGAGTGTATTACACCGCCCCCAACGGTGCGTGAGCGAGCAGTTCGAAAAGATGCAGCCGGCTGGCGTCACGTGGTTCGGAGGAAACACGTGATAGTCTTCGGCCCTCCCAGCTGAGTGGTAATAGCAGCCTTAATGTGGGAGCCCCCTAGTGACGGGGAGGAATTGGACACGACTAAATTAGGGAGAAAATCGGGAAAAAAAAAAAAGAAAAAAAAAGTCACTCTGGAAAAGACTACGAGTATGTCTATGTAAATATAAACAGTGATGGTGTGGTTAGCACTCACTCCTCCAGGGTTGGGGTTTGAAGTGTTTTGGAGCATGGGGTTTGCATGTTCTCCCCATGCTTGGTGGGTTTCCTCCAGGTCCTCTGGCTCCCTCTAACAATCTACAGACATGCAGACTACACTAATTGGCTAAATCTACCCTGCAGAAAGGGTCGAGACTCCACGTCTCCCACGGCCCTGAACTGTATAGAGAATGAATGAGAAAGTGAACACCTTTAGGATAAACTAGAATGCTGACCCCTGAACAGCTCACTCATGCTCTTTGGATGATCATCCCAAATCTTCCTTAGGAATTGATTCATAACCGCTGATCCGCATAGCAGTTGTAAAGAAGGATTGCAGAATAAAACTAATCAGTACAAACCCACGTGTCTCTCTTTCAGTAAACTGGAGGAGGACAGTCTTTACATGGCCTACGCTGACATCATGGCCAAGGTGAGAAAACAAGAACGAAGTGCACGAGGAGTAATTCAGCACGCTGAGTGCCAATACTTTTATCACCGCTCGGCGTACAGGTTCTCCTGACACGTTTTCATTTTCTGTAAATGGTTCACAGAGCTGCCATGATGAGGAGGAAGACGACGAAGAGGAAGTGAAAACTTTTGAAGTAAGCATTGTTCCCGGATTATATTACGATACGGAGAGTAGCGATCGATTTAAGATTTTAAAACCTTTAATAAATGTGAGTCGAGATCTAAAGCTCAGACCTCCTGAAGTGTCCTGAGTGAGCAGATTTCAGTCTGTTTTAAATAAACATCCAGGTACAACGCTGCACTGAGGCTCTGTAGTGTGACTGTGGGACGCTGTAGTGATGTAGGCTAGTGATGTCATTTCCTTTTGTCCTGTCCTTACTTTGTGCACTTACAGGAGAAGGAGATGGAGAAGCAGAAGCTGCTCTACCAGCAGGCTCGGCTCCATGATCGCGGTGCGGCTGAGATGGTGCTGCAGACCATCAGCGCCAGCAAAGGTACACCTCCGGCTAACTCACACGTGGTGGACGTGAAGCAGCAGTGTCGGGACGTTCGCGTAAAGCGGTAACAGGAGGGCGTAATATGAGCCTATTAATGGAGAATTCATTAATTATAAGTGAGGTTAAATAGTTAAATGTTCTATTTGACATGGAAATATTTTAAATAATTGATTTCATTGGCATTTAATTGTTATGTTTAATGATATATTTAACTGTGTGTTTAACTATTTATTTATTCCAAAATGTACTAATTTATTAGATTATTTGTTTGATTATTAATGTAATTATTTATCTAATTAAATTAGTTTTTTTATTATTACTTACAGTATTTACTTCATGATTCATTTATTCTATAGTTGTAAGAAAATAAATTAATTCCTAAATAAATCATTAAATAAATAAATCATTTAATAAATAATTTATATCTATCAGTAATAGAAGTGTGAAATAAATAATTTAATAAATTATAAGGTAATAATCACAAATGAATTTTAAATAAATCAATAAATAATTAAAATCTATCAGTAAAAGAAGCAGGGAATAAATAATTTGATTAATCAGAAATAAATAATCAGAAATAAATCTCAAAAGAAATCAATATATGAATAAAATCTATCAGTAAAAGAGGCATGAAATAAATAGTTGAATAAATCAGTAATAAACCTTGAATAAATTAATCTTAAAATTAATAAGTTATGAAATGAAAACAAACAAACATTTTTAATAAATCATGAAATGAACAACAGAATAAATAATAAAATACAGGTTATTAAAAAAAACATGATAATAGATATTACTAGATAAACTACTAGAAACTATAACTCACATGCACTGTATTTAGAAGCTGTTTATAAAAGCAGCTTTAGGAGTGAATGATGAGAGCGGGAGCTGCAGGGCGCTAGAAACCGGACTTTTAAATGAGAAAAAAAAAAAAGCAGTTCAAACCGCCGCAGGTCACTCGAGCAACATGACTAGAGCTGAGAACCTGGAGGTCGCGCAGTCCAGCGCGTGGGTGTTCAGCCGGCCGTGATCTCTGCAGTGCCGGGGGTTGAGACTTTGTTCTGGCTGTGCGTGCAGGTGAGATGGGGCCGATGGTGGCGTCCACGCTGAAGCTGGGCATCGCCATCCTGAACGGTGGAAACTCCACAGTACAGCAGGTAACCGCCATGTGAAAGACTCTTGTTTACTGCATAAAGAGAATGCGTTACAGCTTTCAAACTAATACAAGCTCATGAATGTTTGCTGGTAGAAAATGCTGGACTACCTGAAGGACAAAAAGGACGTGGGATTCTTCCAGAGCCTGGCAGGACTTATGCAGTCTTGCAGGTGATTTATCAGAAAAGACTTTTAACACTGTTAAGGGTAAAGTGCGTGTTTAGGTTTTCAGATTACACATCTGTCTCTCTCCGTCCTTGTTCCAGCGTTCTAGACCTGAATGCTTTCGAGAGGCAGAATAAAGCCGAGGGTCTGGGCATGGTGACGGAAGAAGGCTCGGGTAGGTTCACGAAGAACACGAGAAATTGCTAACTTACTGTATAGCGTCTATTCTCCTGTTTAATATTCTGATTATTATCATAGCAATACCCAAATAATCTGCTTTATAACTCATTTTTTCTACTTTTTAAAATACAGTGTTGTAAATTGGCCACTACTCCAAGGTTTAGTATTTACACCAAAACATGCCCTGTGGTTTTCCTCATCTTTTCTATGGTTGTCCTTTTTTTTGTCGTCTTTTTTTTTTCTTCGTCAGTATCGTTTAATGTTGCTTTTATTATGAGTTTTTTTTGTTTTGTTGTCATTATTCAGCCATGATGTCTACATCCACTGTCATGATTTTAAATGTTTAGACCAATCGTGTCATTGTCTTTGTCTGGAACACGTTTCATTTCATTTATTTTATTTCGCGATGTGTGTGTGTGTGTGTGTGTGTGTACCATCTACTGTAGCTGTCAGATCAAATGACTGTCTGTTCTGCCCTTTCACACCTACGATCATTTACACTTCACAGCTCAGATTGACTAACGCTAATCCAAACCTTGAGTACTTGTTCTTTTTTGACTTTGAAAGCTGGTTATGAATTCTTGAACGTGTTTAAATGATTTTCACAAAGGGTACCATGACAAAAAATCTTTACAGTAAATACAATAAATGCTGAAAAGTTACTGATAATATCTGAAGGTTCCATACAGCCTTATACAGTACAAATGCTTTTTTTTTTTTTGACATTTATTGTCTTTACCAACACATTCGTATCGACTTTTTTTTGTAAAGAACAAAATGTCTTTCATTTCGATAAGATCTGTTTTGTTTCATTGTCGTGTCGAGATTGTGTTTAAGGTTTGTTTTCAACTTGAAATCGAAGCTTAATTTTCCCTATAGGGCTCTTGCGCGTGACGCTCATTACGTGCCGACGTAAAACCAAACCAGCCGCCATCTCGTCTGGCCGTCTGTCTGCGGTTTTAAAATGATGCTCAGTGGTGATAGTGTTCATGTCAGGTAGCGCGATCAAATAAATGTTTCGTAAATTTAGCACGATAAATATCCAAAACAAAAGGGTAAAACTGGGACTTGTGATTAAAAGTTTCTCATGATTGGACGCATAAAGCCGTACTGGAGACTCCAAGCAGAGTGATGCAGGAAAACCTTTAAACAGTGCAGACGTTGACACGATGGAACGACGATGTTGGCTCACAGCACACCACAAAAGCCACAAAACCCTTTCGACATCTAAAATGAAGACAACACTGCATATATCGATTTTACATTTATGCAATGTACTGTATATTCAAAATATATATTTATGAACATCAATGTGCTGCTCCAGTGAAAATTTTATTTTATTTCTGCATGCAACAAAAAACATTTTGAACTCTGGGTTGAAGGTTACTTTCACATAAAATACTCAATGTCTATTTGAGTCCTCCTCGTATTTATGAAATAATAAGACAAAGTTAAATTATCCACCTGATAAACCTGAATAAGAAGCGTCGAAAAGCTTAAAAACTCTCGTGCCATCAGTTGTGACGCGTATTTTGACACAAACACATTTTATTCATTTATTAATGTTACAAGATCACCATAATCTTCTATTTAGAATTACATCAAAAAAACTGACAAACTAAAATAAAGGACATTTAAATAAAATAGTCATTATTTATTTTCCAGGGCCTCAGAGTGGCGCAGTGGTAAAGCGCTCGCCCTATCACCCGGAGATCGCTAGTTCGAATCCCGGGTGACGCTGTAACCTCTCGCAGCCGGAGGTCTAGAGAGAGCTGATTGGCCGAGCTCTCTCAGAGGGGAGGGATGAGAGGTACTTAGTGCTCCCACATTAATCACGGCTCTACAGCCAATCAGGGGCGTCTGTGAGCTCGTCTGTGAGATAGCGCTGTCCTCCCGACGGTGCGTGAGCGAGCAGTTCGAAAAGATGCGGTCGGCTGGCGTCACGTGGTTCGGAGGAAACACGTGATAGTCTTCGGCCCATCCGGCTGAGTGGTAGTAGTAGCCTTAATGTGGGAGCCCCCTAGTGACGGGGAGGAATTGGACACGACTAAATTAGGGAGAAAAAAAAATTATTAAAAATTATTTATTTTCCAAAGACACACCTGAGCTGACTTTTAAACCAACTTGCGGACACAAAGCCGGCAGTCCCATCACGACTCTGGCGAACCGAGAAAACCTTCTACATTGATGGGAGCCAAGTGAAGCTCTAGTGAAGCCAAAGTACTCGGAGGAAACTCACTAAGAAATGGGAGAACGTGCAAACGCCACGCACGCAGACCTGAGCTGGGAATCGAACCCTCAACCCTTTAAAATGCGAGGCCACACAAAGTGTTTCCGTTTTATTAAATTATAGCTTAATGTTCAATCATGCCTGATGAGAGAGAGAGAGAGAGAGAGCTGTAAACATCACCGCATGGCAAATCTGCCAGTGCACCGTCCTCGAAAGGGTAATCAAAACAGCTGGAAAACAGCTGGAGCTTGAGAAAAAATATCCAGTGAGTGAAAGTGTCGAGACTTACAGTACCGTCTCTCTCTCGATGTGTCCAGAGGGGTACAGGAAATTGAGCTCGCGATCGATCGATCGTTACAGTATGTATCTGCGGCGGACACGACCGGCAGACAAAATGGCGAATGCTTTGATTCTGGATCACGTGACTGCAAGAGCCCTATTGTTTTGTTTCCCATGTCCTTTTTTTGTCATAATACCCTTGAATTAAACCGGAGGCATGTGCTGTGTTTTACTGCTCTATCAAACAAACCTCTGCACTTTCGATTGGATTCAGTCAGCTCCGTTCTGCTCTATTACACACACTGAGGAAAATACATCCAGTCGTTAACTACAGTAGGTTTGTCCGCATCTTTATCATGAATTAATCACATATTATACATTATAAATATTATACATTTGTTACACGAAACACTTTTAAGATTTCGACAGTTAACAATCAACAATAAAATGATTAAGATTTTACATTTTAGGAATCGATTTTACTTAACGGTACTATAGCTTTGATATCTGATTAGATTAGATTATACTGGTGTTATCATTCCAGTATGAAAATACCAGTATAATACTGTATAGCTACATAATGTACAGATCTGAAACACAGATTTCAAAAAACATCATTCATTTTAAAGGAGGATTTATTCAGCCTTTGTGCGTCCCATGTTGGACACCAGCTCTGTAACATCCTCGTGGACTGTTCAGAGTGATTCATAAACCGGAACGCTGATGATTGAATCCAAGTTCATCTCTTCCCACTCAAAAAAAAAAAAAAAAAAAAAAAAAAAGTTGGATCTTGTATTCTGTTTGACCTCTCACTATTTTCTTTCCTTTTCTTTTTTTCTTCTTTTGGGTTCATGTACTGTCTCCCCCTCCTCCTCAGTCATCACCCATGAGCGTGGTAATTATGCACTTCTGCCATTTTGCTGTGGTTTTTTAGCTTTGTGTCCTCTCTGTTCAGGTCCTGAGCCCTCCACGTGTCCCATACGTACTGTAAATCAGTCCACATCCTGTCTCTCCTGTCCTCCTTCTGACCCCCTCAGTCGGCCCCTTTGGCAACCCTTCCCCGGTTCTCCCTGAGCTCGATTAGCACCTGTATCTCCACTGTTTCTCTTACAGCACTTTTCCACCCACACAGTGCCAATGCTGGTGCCAGAGTCGAGGACGAGCGCCGACGCATTTCCAGTTTAAAAACATGTCCAGCGATCAAAACCTGGGATGGGATTTGACTGAGAAACCGGTGATGTAACGAGATGGGGTGGGGCCATAGTCGTTTCAATCATGATATTACTGTCCTGAAAAAAGAAGGTGATGCGAACAGTGAGGATTATTTTTAAATAATAAGTGTGAGATCGCGAGTTCGATTCCCGGGTGATGCTGTAGCCTCTCGCAGGTGAAGATCTAAAGAGAGCTGTTCGGTCGTGCTATCTTGGCGGGGTGGGATGGGAAGCGACTCTCATTAATGCTCTCTCAATTAGCTCTCACATTAATCACGGCTCTACGGCCAATCAGGGGCGTCTGTGAGCTCAGGCGAGCGGAAGGAGCGGATAGCGCCGTCCTCCGAGTGTGTGACGCCGCCCCCAACGGTGCGTGAGCGAGCATGTTCGAAAAGATGCGGTCGCCTGGCGTCACGTGGTTCGGAGGAAACAAGTGATAGCCTCCCGACTGAGTGGTAGTAGTAGCCATAATGTGGAGCCCCCTAGTGACGGGGAGGAATTGGACACGACTAAATTAGGGAGAAAATTTGTGGGGAATTTTTTTTTTCATATATATTATTAAATATCATCAATTTTTAAATATATATATATTTTTAGATTATTATACACACAGATTCGGTTCATTGTTGATTCGGATCTTAAACCGATGGTGTGAATGCAGTCTGGTTGTTTGAAATGGCGCGCTGTAGACCAGCGGCGGCTCTGACACCAGCGCCGGCTCCGCGTCGGGGGAAAGGCACAGCAGAGGATTGCCCTGTAGACCTCCAGCCATTCACACACACTTGTTTTTGCCTTCCCCCTCAGGATTTGCACAGTTTCTGGCACGCTCGATGTAAGAGCAGTTAGGTGTTTTTAGTTATAGTGGGGGGGGGGGGGGGGGG
>JAAGKR010000925.1:141814-153226 GCA_011419295.1 Clarias macrocephalus
TTTTTTTTTTTTTTCCCCCCCCCCCCCCCCCACCTCCTCACACCTCCTCCGTCCGTTACATCCCCGTGTCCTGTCCCTGCTCGGTGCCGCATTGGCTGCGTGTTTCAGTGCTGTATTCCTCTCTCTCTCTCTCTCTCTAATCTCTCTCTCTCTCTCTCTCTCTCTCTCTCTAATCTCTCTCGGTAATCTTGCGTCTCTTTGGACTCGTGGCTTCCTGGCTGCCCTGATGTGACACCTGACTCCGTAGTCCCTCCTCTTTAAACTTTATTCCTCCTTCTCCTCTTCTCCTTCTTCCTCGATTCGTCGACGCGGCGGGTTATCCGGGGTCGTCCTGTGCCGTACTCGTTGTTGTTTTCAATAGATTTATTCACTTCCTTTTTTTTTTCGTTTGTTTGTTTGTTTCGTTTCTCTGGCGTGACATTTGTTTCTTGATTGATTGATTTTTTCTTTTTTTTGACGCTTTCATCCGACGATCGGTGTTGTGTTTTTTTGTGTTCTCCATCCATGTTTCCATTGAGTGGTTCCATTTTTCAACACACGAAAAAAAAAAGAAAAAAAAAGTGCAGTTTTACACTCGGACAGTAAAAAGAATGATAGACCAGAGGAAGTCTAACCAAATCAAATGTTTTATCCACAGATCACTTTACCAGGACTATGTGATCTACTACTGTGTACTAACAGTGCATTCCTATTGTTACATAAGCGCATTGTTATTGTTCTGAATAGGAAATAAGATGTGTTAAGAGTTATATGCTTTGTTGTATAACGATCACGAGGTCGAGATGCCATGAAATTGCAGCCTGTTTTTGTAAGGCTTCTGTTCTGGTTTATCATCGGATGAAACAATAAGCCTGAAAGTGCGTCAGCGAAATCATTATTATAGCAGCTTATCATCAGAGTGGTGATCAGCGTACGCGTTATTCTCCGCGTGCCGCTTTTCTCTTTATAATCGGGGACGGGCCGAAAAGTCGCAAGCCGCTCATGCAGAGCGAATCCAGGCACTTTCAGGCTTAGCTGCAGTGTAGCTGTTGTGAAATGACCGAGACCTGTGCTCATTGTGGTCAGAGTGATATATTGTAGTCAAGGTCATCTCAGAATCACCCTTCGGTCAGGGGCTCCCACATTCATTAACCATGAGAAGCCTTCCGCATGGTTAACGCAGCATTTTGTCCCGGCACCGTCTCAACAGCCGAAGAGTTAGTGTATATAAAAAAAAAAGAATAAAAAACTTAAGAAACCTATCCAATCCCAAAAAATGTCGTCATTATTTCTTGTGTGCCCACAATACAAATAATTCATTTAGTTCGATTATTATATTTGACTTATTTAAAGAGACGCAGGAACAAAATGCTGCTCGACTCCTCCCATTACCCATATGGTTTTACTCTCTCTGATAGCGAGTAGTGTCCCCCATCAGTGTGTGTGTGTGTGTGTGTGTGTGTGTGTGTGTGTGTGTGTGTGTGTGTGTGTGTGTGTGTATGCGCGCGCATAGTTGTGTGTGTGAGTGTGAATGGGTATGAGGATTATGCTGGACGTATGCGACGTACCTCTCTCAGACTTTGTAGCTGTGTGGCATCGGTTTCCATGCCGACTGTAACGCGCGTGTGCTCTGGTCCGGCCGTGCAGGCGAGAAGGTGATGCAGGATGACGAGTTCACCTGTGACCTGTTCCGCTTCCTGCAGCTGCTCTGTGAAGGACACAACTCGGGTGAGGAACACTCCACCGGCCCTTTAAACCAGCACGAAGGTTTTTAGCAGGGCGTCGTGTTCCGCTCATTACTATGCAACGTTCTGTAAGCCGTTGTGTTTACATTACACACATGCATGTCTCAGGTATAAGTGATGTAAGGTGGTTCCTCGGCATAAAGTTTAATCTTTTCTCGAAATTTCGTCTTGCAGGAAACGCAAAAATGTGTAAACTCGCTTTGCTTTGCTTCCCACTCACGCAAATGGATTGTGGACGCCTCCGAGACATACGTGCAACTTGGCCGCTGTTCAGTTCGGCTCGGTTCCTCCTTATATGAGGTCACGTTGGAGGGAAAAACTGATTGGCAGAGAAATGTATTTCTTACGATTTTATTGTAGACTTGCTGGTATCAACATGTACCAGTTTGGGGAAAATTAACCCATTATTCAACCCATTATTGTCTCTTATATGGGTTATTAAGCTTCATCTTCTATACCGCTTGTCCTGTACAGAGTGATGGGGGGGGGCCTGGAGCCTATCCCAGGAGACTTCAGGTGTGAGGTGGGGTACAAACTCACAATTTGGGTACGCCAGTTAGACTAATCTTCATGTTTTTGGACGGGGAAAACGTGCAAACTTCGCACACACTGACCCCGAGGCCACCGTGAAAACTACTACACCTTTTTTTTTTTTTTTTAAAAGAACAGTTTCAGTGTTTATGTAAATGAGCAACATCCAAAAACAGCAGAGCTGAGCAACAAGCAGGGGGAGGGGAGGGGGGGGGGGATCTTCCTTATATGAGGTCACAATAGGGAGAAAAACTCTGATTGGCATTTTTAAGCAGAGAATGTTTTTTTTTTTTTCTAACATTTTTTTCTTTTTTCAAAAGTAGACAAAACTACAAAAAAAAAATTGCATAACAGATGCCCTTTAACATATGGTTACATAACGATGCGCGGATATTCATGGAGTGTGTGCCATGCCGCAGATTTCCAGAACTACCTGAGAACGCAAACGGGAAACAACACGACTGTCAACATCATCATCTCCACTGTGGACTACCTGCTTAGAGTACAGGTGAGACACTGCAGCACAGCTCTAGTAAGTAGACTGTCAGCTCCTTTTTTCAATCAAGTATACCAGAATATCTAATGTAGACGGGGTTACTGTGGGACTGAGTGTTTTACCCACAATGCACTGGGAGCAAACATCAACCAGCTGTTTATTATCTGTGACATAACGTACAAACGTTAGCAGTTCAATTTGCTTTTTTTTTTTTTACCTAGCAGCTCTATTACTATGATACCGTATGTGAGATCTGTGATGGCTGTTTCGTTCTCAAATTAATTTTAATCAGTTAATTGTGATCTATTTTAAAATTTTCACCAGGAGTCCATCAGTGATTTTTACTGGTACTATTCGGGGAAGGACGTGATTGATGAGCAGGGTCAGCGTAATTTCTCCAAAGCTATAAATGTGGCCAAGCAGGTCTTCAACACTCTTACAGAGTATATTCAGGTACTTTATTTATTTATTTATTTATTTTCTTTACAGATGTGGTCGCATGATCACTTTTGCTTCCTAAGAGACTTTTCTCACTCATGGGTCTTACACTAAAGAGTTCCATACTATCTAACCGTACTGATTCAGGCCAGTGCTTATTATTAATTTTGCAAGGTGCGTTCAAGTCAAACCAGGACTTTTGATTGTGCCGAATAACAGAATACAGCTATAGGAGTAAAATTTCCATTTGTTAGTGGTGCTTGTGAAGCAGAGCACTACCATTATTATCTCACAGGCTTATTATTCCCCCCCCCCTTTTTTTTTTCTTCTTCCGTACAAAAGTTAGTCACATTTGAAGAGGCTTTTCAAGCTGTGTCAGGACATACCCCATAAGAGGGTACAAGTTGTACCCCTAGTGCCCAAATTTGCCCCATTGACCTATAATGGGGACTTTGGCGCAGAACTAGTCCTGTTTGTCATTGACCCATGAAAGAGGTGACAAATCATGCCAGTTATTCTGGAATGGGGTGCTTGACATGACTTTTCTAATGGGTGACCGGGAAAATTGTCCTCGCAGGGAGCAATTTACCACCTCAAAAATCCCATCAAGACCGAATTTGACGGATTCTAGCGCAGAGCAAGAATTTGATAGAAATCTCAAATTTACCACATTTGAAGAGGCTTGCAAGATCATACTTCACAAGAGGGTATAAGTTGTACCCCTGGGGCACAAAAGGTGCCCAAATGTCCCCCATTGACATATGATGGTGAAGGTACTCCCCATTGAAAGAGGATGTGTTTTGTTTTCGCCGACTTAAAATTAACGACTTTTCCAACTTTTCCACGCCCTAGGCCCGAGTTTAGCCACGGCAAGCACCACTAACAAATGTACCTCTCTAGTTTCTCTATATAATCCCCTGCTACACTAATGCACTTAGCCCAGTGTTTCACTGGTGCTTGGACACCATCAAGGTAGAAAGTTGTCTCAGTATACCAGAGCCACGATCCGACTGCCTGCTTTCCAGGAACCCCTTTAATGGCCCAAACATGTGGAAATGGCTCAGAGCGAGGTCAGGACTGTGCAGTGGATGTCGCAATAACACCCAGTCGAGTTCCTGTGACGTGCCGGTGGTGCTGGGGAATGATTGTGTGCACAGTTCCCACAGACATACTGTACTGTATGTGTCTCACTCACTCAACAGCTGCAGTGGGTTCCGAGACGCCTCGGGCCCGGATCATCATTCATACATTCGGACGTACAGCCTTCTTTAAAACGACTGCATCATTCAAATGCTTTACTGCAGCTACTGTACTGTCGGAGTCTCGTCACCGTACTGCGCTTGAAGTCTTCTGTAAATGTCAATCGATTTCGCACATTCATTCATTCACGAGACATTCCATCACGATTCAAGTCCCGGTTTGACCCGACACCCCTTGTACTTTACAGCTCGTGCTGAATTGGCCAGATGACTGTAACACTAAAAGAACTTTAAATGCGATAAAAGTATTTTGCCAGGTCTGAAAGTAGTATAAATTGTACAAGTTGGCAGATAATCATTTCGTCCTCACAGTCTACCAGCCAATCCAGAGATTCATTAAGGAGAATCCTCCTAAGTACCTCTTGCAACGTAATGGCATTTTTGAACTTCAGACTACATTACCCATCAATCTTTTGGTAATAATTGATGAAAGAAAAAAACACAAGCTTTGTCAGGTTCTGTGAAATTTAGTTGTTTGGAATGATGTATGGCTATAAGTAAAATATGAATCGTGTAATATACTGTATGTTTGTGGTGAATTGTATTAAGCCTGTCAGATTAAGCCTAATCTACGATACGCCAGGATGATCTGCTTTAAAGCCTCAGTGCGATGATCAGAAGCAGGTTAAGGTTCATGTCATGTTTTGGTCCAGGGTCCTTGCACAGGGAACCAGCAGAGCCTGGCACACAGTCGCCTGTGGGACGCCGTCGTCGGGTTCCTCCATGTTTTTGCACACATGCAGATGAAGCTCTCGCAGGTACTGTAGGCGCAAACCGGAACAAGAAAAAACTGTGGAAAAGGCTTAAACTCCTTATGGTTCAACATGTACAGATTCTCCTCCTGTCTGTTTGTGATGATGCAAAACTGGTGATTCTTTCCTCCTTTTATCTGTTTTTCCTTCTCCGTTTATCTGCAGGATTCAAGCCAAATTGATCTTCTGAAAGAGCTCATGGATCTGCAGAAGGACATGGTGGTAATGCTGCTCTCCATGTTAGAGGGTAATACTCCACGAGCCACTCCATTCAGTCTGTTCTACTTTGTGTTACGTAATTAATTAGTTAATTAATTGGTTAATGAACCTTTTTTTTTTTTTTTTTTACTCAGGGAACGTTGTGAACGGCACCATCGGGAAGCAGATGGTCGACATGTTGGTAGAGTCTTCCAACAACGTGGAGATGATTCTCAAGTTCTTCGACATGTTCCTCAAGCTGAAAGACCTCACGTCGTCAGACGCCTTCAAAGAGTACGACCCCGACGGGAAAGGGGTCATCTCCAAGCGAGACTTTCACAAAGCCATGGAGAGCCACAAGCACTACACCCAGTCCGAGACCGAGTTCCTGCTCTCGTGTGCGGAAACGGACGAGAACGAGCTGCTCGATTACGAGGAATTCGTCGAGCGCTTTCACGAGCCAGCCAAGGACATCGGCTTCAACGTGGCCGTGCTCCTGACTAACCTGTCCGAGCACATGCCTCACGACTCGCGCCTGCAGACCTTCCTGGAGCTGGCGGAGAGCGTGCTCAATTACTTCCAGCCTTACCTGGGCCGCATCGAGATCATGGGCAGCGCCAAGCGCATCGAGCGCGTCTACTTCGAGATCAGCGAGTCGAGCCGGACGCAGTGGGAGAAGCCGCAGGTGAAAGAGTCCAAGCGGCAGTTCATCTTTGACGTCGTCAACGAGGGCGGAGAGAAGGAGAAGATGGAGCTGTTTGTTAATTTCTGTGAAGACACCATATTCGAGATGCAGCTGGCTGCACAGATGTCGGACGCCGGAGAGCGCTCGGCGAGCAAAGAAGAGAACGAGAGGGAGAAACCTGAGGAGGAAACCCCCGACATGGGCTTCTTCTCCATCAGCACTGTGTGCTCGGCACTCTTCGCCCTCCGCTACAACGTCATGCTTCTGATGAAGGTGCGATTCATGCTGGAAGGAATAAAATCACTTCCGTGAATCTTGTTATTTATTTAGAAGTGTTTTTTATTTCAGTGCCATCATCCATGTCATCTCGTTAAAACTTTATTTCTATATGCAACTGTGTTAATTTCGCAAAAATCTTTGAAAATTCATAACAATTCAAAAAATTTAAGATAAAAGCTGTAAAGTAAATAATTCAGGCAAAAAAAGTCAAGAGCAATAAGAAATAAAATGCACTTATATGTTTATTTGTATTTTTTGTATCAATTTTTTGTTGATTTATTTAGTTATTTTTATTCTTATTTATATAGTATTTACTATTTTAGTTTATTTATTTATTTATTTAGCTAGTGGGTCAGTTAATTCCCTTTATGTAATTATTTACATCATATGATAATGTTTATTACTTTTTGTACTTATTTATTTAGATACATTTTATTTATTTTTTGTGTTTTTTTATTGTGTTTTAAAATTATTTTTATATTTTAGTTTAAATAGTTTTTTTTTTTTTTTGGTCAATTCTTTATTGGCTCAACGTATTTATTACTTCTATTTAGTTATTCATTTTCCATTTATTTTATTATATAATAATTTCTTATTTATTACTTATTTTTATTAGTGTTTATTATTAATTTAAATGTTTATTTAAATATTTATAATTGGTTAGCTAGTTAATTTGTTTGTTTGTTTGTTTGTTTGTTTATGTTCTTAGAAATGGAATCGCTCACCCTCAAATGGTCTCTTTTTTAATCATTTTTTTAATAGTATCACATTATTTCAGGATCTCATGTGCATCTTGTCTCAGAATGATCAGATGTCATTATTAAGTTGTAACAAGTCTGCCATTAAAAATTCTGTTTGTGTTTGTATGATGACGCACTTGAACGCCCTGACAACTAAGGTGCTGTCCATGAAGAGTCTGAAGAAGCAGCTGAAAAAGGCGAAGAAGATGACGGTGAAGGACATGGTGACCGCGCTGGCAGCTTTCTGCTGGAGCGTCCTCATGGGGCTGCTGCACTTCGCCTTCAGCGTGGCGCGCGGCTTCTTCCGTATCATCTACAGCAGCTTCCTGGGCGGAGGCCTGGTGGAGGGAGCCAAGACCATGAAGGTGTCCGAGCTGCTGGCAAACATGCCCGACCCGACGCAGGACGAGGTGAGGGGCGAGAGCGAGGAGGTGGAGAGGAAGCACGCGGAGAAAACGTCGCCCGAGGAAGACTTGGCCGACCTCGCCGTGGCTGCGGAAGATACCGACCTCCTGTCTGATATATTCGGGCTGGACTTGAGGAGGGAAGGAGGGCAGTACAAGCTCATGCCACATAACCCCAATGCCAGCCTGACAGACCTGCTTAATACGCCCATGCCTCCGCCTCCAACGCCCTCACCTGAACTCCGCAGAAGGCACACGGTAACACCTACATTTGTAAAACGCGCTTAAATACATCACACAACAACGTTCCAGGAAAATGCTTCACCTCTGAGAAACTCTTAAAGACTGTTGATGTGAATTTCATTTGTGCCAAAAAAAAAAAAAAAAAAAAAAACAATTCTCGAGCGTTTTTTTCTTTTGTTTTTGTTTTGTTTTTTGTTTTTGGCAGGTGAAGGGTTCGTCGTCATCGGCTGACGAGAAGGAAGTCGCAGACGAGACCAAGACAGTGTCTGAGAAAGCAGAGTATGAGTTATATTCATGCAGTACATTCACTTTTAACGTGTTGTTATATCTCAAAAGCCAAGTATCCAACCAGATCACCAGCAGTGATTTTGTTCTTGGCTCTGCCATAGAGGAGAGGACGGAGAGAAAAAAGAAAAGAAGAAAGACGTGCCAAAGAAACGGAAGCCTCAGCTCCACCGCTCCTCCAAATCTGATGAGCCGGATCTTCAAGAGTCTGCTTTCTGGAAGAAAATCATCGCCTACCAGCGCAAGCTGCTAGTAAGACAGCCTCATGGGAACTCGCTGCAAAGTGATGTCCTGAAGTTAATCTGTACTCCTTTTATAAAAAATAAAGGAAAGAAGAAAAAAAAAAAACATTGCCTTGAAAGCACACATCAGCTCAGTAGTCACGCAAGATCCTTACAGAATCAGACGATATTAAGAAAATAGTTGAAATACAGTAGAGATTCGCAAAGTCGATGCTATTTCCATGTCATGGGAAAGTTCCTTCATAGATTATGGATCATGTCCCAGCGATTATTTATTTCTCCGCTCCTGACAGAGATGATGTATGATGTTTTTTTCCCTTCTTTCTTTTTTTCAGAACTATTTCGCACGCAATTTCTACAACATGAGAATGTTGGCTTTGTTTGTGGCCTTCGCGATCAACTTCATCCTGCTGTTCTATAAGGTAAAGCTGCGCTGGATGCTTCGGGTAACGTCACAATCCTCAAAATTATTCTATTTTCTCTTCGTAAGTCTGTTTCATGTACTACAGTATATAGTTAGAGGTTTTGTATTAGTTTCAAATTTTCGGATTTCTCTTCATAATAAACGTGCAGGGAGTCACAAGCAATAGTTTTAGGAAACATTTCTAATCCAAGCTTTTCAAAAGCATCTAGTCTAGACTGTGACCCTGACAACCACACGAGGTCACGACCAAAAAATCAACCAAGGTGTCACCTACAGTACGTCCAGAAACACACTCTTATCCACGGTACTGTACATCCTACAATAAGTCTATGTATACAGTATATAAAATGATTATCAAATGTTAATAAATAGTGATAAAAGAATATACAGTGTATGTTTATTCTTCTCTCATTCTTCAATGTATAAAACAATCCTAATTTGAACTATGACCCCGACCAGGCAGTTACTAAGGATAAATAAATGACTGATGTCAAAGCATCTGGCCTATTGCTGAAGAAACCTGCGTTTAACTTTGTGTCTCTGTGGGATGGACACCTCTTATTTTAAACAGATGATCATTGTGTTTTTATCTTTTTTTTTTTTTTTTTATCAAATTTTAACAAAATTGAATTTAATTCATGTATTTTTCAAGTATGTGTAGAATACATGTTCATTCCTAGTCCAGCCTTTATTAGACCTGGCTGTTGTTGCCTGCAGGTTTCCTCTTCGTCTGCAGTAAGAGAGGAAAAGCAGGTGGTGTACAGCACGTCATCGCTGGACACCGGGCTGCGGTGGGACACGCAAAGCGACCCGTCCAGGGAGCGTCCCGTCACCGTGCACTTCGTGCTAGAGGAGAGTAGCGGCTACATGGAGCCCACGCTGCGCATCCTCGCCATCCTCCACACCATCATCTCCTTCTTCTGCATCATCGGATACTACTGCCTCAAGGTGCCCCCCCCCCCCCCCTCCCTCCCCTCCCAGCAAGTGAATGCTGAATGTTCAAAGTCAAAAAATCAAAAGTGTAGTAACCAGGGATGGGACTCGCCAGGGCCCAGGCGATCCGATATTATCACGATAACTAGATGCCGATTCGATTTGTTTACACTGTATATTGTAAATATTTTTCTATCGTGTGTTGCTATGTGAAACAGCAACAACACTGTTTTTATGTGCTGAGGGCTTGTGGAAGGTTCAGGTTTTTTTTTATTTTATTTTTTTTATAGTTTGTTATTTGATTCTTAGACTTTAGGGTCATTAGGCATCCACAGATTTACTCAGTACTCAGTATGACCAGTTGGAACAGTTAAATAAGAAAACAAGGTGGTGGACCTGTTAGGATATTATCCACTCTTTAGCAAAACCACTTTTTACATCAAAATTCATTGTCCAGAAATAATGGGCTTCGCTCTTCTGTTTTCTGTTTTTATCAGCATTAAATTCAAAGCTAAACAATTAACCCGGTAAATGCTATAAAGGCATAAACAAGCGGGTCTCTGTGTCGTCCAGGTTCCCCTGGTGATCTTTAAGAGGGAGAAGGAGGTGGCCAGGAAGCTGGAGTTTGATGGCTTGTATATTACAGAGCAGCCATCAGAGGATGACATTAAAGGCCAGTGGGACAGACTGGTCATCAACACCCAGTGAGTTAATGCCATTTATAACACACACACACACAACACACACACACACACACACACACACACACACACACACACACACAGTCACAGGCAAAGATTGGTGTGTGCGAGTCAGCAGCCCGGATCATTAAAGAGCACTGAACATCTACACTATTACAGAATAATAGAAATGGCTCCAAGCATCAAGAAAGAAAATTACAGTTTAAATGCCAGACGATGTGAACAAGCAGCCTGGACAACGGCACTGGATTAGCTGGCTTCATATACAGTATATATATATACACACAGCTCACATATATTTATTTATCCCCCCCCCCCTCCAAAAAAAAATCCTAGATTATTCTAAAAAACAAAGCTCAGGCGCTCTTTATGGATGTTTGTTTCAGTTTTTTAATTTTACTTTGTCGTGTTAAAAGTATTTGCTATTTCTGAAAATGTGATGTTTTAATGCTTCAGCTGAAATAACCTCGCAGATAATAAACGCATTTTTACTACAGTACAGACCAAAAGTTTGGACACACCTTCTCATGCAAAGAGGTTGAATTTGTATTATGGCAAGAAAAAAGCAGCTAAGTAAAGAAAAACGAGCGTCCATCATTACTTTAAGAAATGAAGGTCAGTCAGTCCGAAAAATTGGGAAAACTTTGAAAGTGTCCCCAAGTGCAGTCACAAAAACCATCAAGCGCTACAAAGAAACTGGCTCACATGCGGACCGGCCCAGGAAAGGAAGACCAAGAGTCGCCTCTGCTGCGGAGGATAAGTTCATCCGAGTCACCAGCCTCAGAAATCGCAGGTTAACAGCAGCTCAGATCAGAGAGCAGGTCAATGCCACACAGAGTTCTAGCAGCAGACACGTCTCTAGAACAACTGTTAAGAGGAGACTGTGTGAATCAGGCCTTCATGGTAGAAGATCTGCTAGGAAACCACTGCTGAGGACAGGCAACAAGCAGAAGAGACGTGTTTGGGCTAAAGAACACAAGAAAGAAAACTCACTGAATGAGAAGGGGTGTCCAAACTTTTGGTCTGTACTGTATATATATATATATATATATATATATATATATATATATATATATAT